>JAKUCM010000635.1:0-22824 GCA_023374145.1 Lepidium sativum | reverse complement strand
TTTTTTACCTAACAAGATTCAAAAAGGATGTTAAGGAATCAACATCTCTCTTCTCTGACGGATACTTAATTGGCCTTGAAGAGTTCTTAGGGAACACTAGTATCGTTGGAAAGCTTCCAAGCTGTAACTCCTTTTTCGCAAACTCCTTCTGGTCACCATCAGCTCTGAACTTTGCAACCTTCACACCATTTCCACCCAACTTATCTGCCAGTTCATCGAATGAAGCTTCCATTGCCTGACAAAATGGGCACCACGGTGCGTAAAGCACAACGATCCAAGCCTCTTTCCGGTTCTCCAACTTTGTTAAATTCTCAATTCCTTGCCTAGACAAGTTCACAACATTCTCGCTGTTAAAGATATCCGCCACTGTGGATTTCCCGTTGACATTAGCGGTTGCGTTTCCATTGGTATTCTCCTTGATATTCCCTTTGTGAAGTCCACACTCCTTAGCCTTAGCATCTTCCCACCACCATCTCCCTTCCCTCTCGTGCTGACCTGGTAGAACCGCTCTTGTGCAAGGCTCACACCCGATCGAAACATAACCCGCAGCGTGTAGTGTGTTCACTGGAACATCCATGGTCCTCAAAAAATTCCACACATCGTTCCCTTCGACATTTGCAACTGGATTCCACTTCACCAAACTACCAGCTCCACCATCTAATCCTTCAAACACTGGATCAACCTGAACAACCGGAATCTCCGATCTTGTTCCGGGTGATTGATCTTTTCTCTGACCAGTGATCCAAGCGCGTAAACCCTTCAATGCACGCCTCAAAGGTCTCACCTTTCTAATACGGCAACACTCTTGGTGACCATCTTCATAGAAAGAGAACAAACCCTTGTTCCGAACCAAAGCTTGCACCTCAACAGCGTCAGGAAACATATACTCAATCCGAATACCGTAATGTTTCTCCACAGTATCAAAGAGTCTGTATGTTTCTGGATTCAATCTGCCTGTGTCCAAACTGAAAACCCTGTAGGGTCTTCCAGTTAAATGAGCATACTCAATGAGAGCAACATCCTCAGCTCCACTGAAAACCAAGCAAAAGAACAAAATTTCCAAAATCAGCAAAAGGAGACAAAAATCATTCCTTTGATCATATTCTCATGATTCAGTTTATTACCTAAAGGCTATAGCAATGTCATTCCCAAACTTTTCAAGGGCTTTGTCCATAATTTCAAGAGGAGAAGCATTCTCTAGGTTCTTTGCTAGTTCCTCAAAGTCTTCCACTTCGACCACATCTAGTTTCTCAGTAACATCTGTTTTGTAATGAAGCTCATTAGCATAAAACTTAATCAAGTGAAATCAACTAAATTAACAAAGATCAATTAGAAGTGAAAATAAAACCAGAACTTACCAGAAACTACCATGGATTCCTTCGTAATTGACTGCACATTTCGAGCTTTCACAGAGGATCGCTTCCTGGATAAACTCAGAGACGTCGCAGACACATTGATACGATCCAATAATCTCAAAGAACCGATTTGGGTTGCTGTATTGAATAATTAACAACAAAATGTATTAGTTTAGACATTGATCGCTATTTGTATGTATATAGAAAAGTATAATTTGAACGAATTCAACAAGCAAAACTCCGTATAAATACCAAAACACAATGATCCATCAAGCCATTCCTGAGATTAATCGAAATTGAGTTCTGAAATTCTATTTGGTAACCGAGAAAACCGGACTAAAAATAAGCTTCGTGGTTATAATATACTTCATTAAAATAGATAAAAATATTACCTTTGAGCTCTGAAGAAGGGAATCCAGAGCTTGCAATCCGAGAAGAAGATGAAGAAACGTTGATTGCTAGTGCCATTTCAGACCAAACCAAAGCTGTCGAAAATCTGAATTAAGGTTTGTTTTATCTTTTGTTGTTATTTTGTTATGTTCTGTAATTAGATCTGTGAGAGAAATGCGGAATATAAAAGAAGCAGGTGAAAATAGATTCATTGAACCTGGACGCCTTTTTTCTTGTGGCGGCATTTGCTCTGCTTCTATATCATTGCTTGCGTCATTTTCGTCGTGCGGTAGAGAAGGCCAGTCAACATTGGCCCAACAATATATTTCTATTAACACAATTAATCCCTAAAACGTTTTGATTTTCTATAAAATTACGTTTCAATAAAAAATTTATAAGATACATGAACAAAACATTAAGCTAGTTTGATATTTGAACATTTATTATTGCCTAAGATAACTCTTGCAATATCTGGCTATTCGGATACCCATTCAAAATTTAGGTTTGATAAATTCGGATTTCGAGTTTTCGATTTCATAAATTTAGAATTCATTCGGCTGTTTTTATTTTGTGAGTCGGGTTTGGTTTGAGTATAGACCGAATTCATGTTCAAATATTTCTATTTAGATTTATATAAAACTTTAGATTTAATAAAACAATACTTAAAAAGCTTAAATTTAATAAAATATATTAGGTATACGTTCAGTTTTTGATTCGATTCTGATTCGGATTGGGATTCGGTATTTCAAATATATAGAATTAGAATTCATTCAAATATTTTGTCAGGTTCGAGTTCGATGTTCGATTTCTCCTTTTTGGATCAATTTCGTTTTGAATTTCGGACATTAGTTTTTATAACCGGGACTAAACGTTTTAATGTAATATCATTTCTTTTTCTTAAACCATTTCTTAGAGTCAAAGTTAGTCTTAAATTAAAAGAATCATCTTATCCTAACCACAACAACGTTTAGATTGTGTTCAAAAAACCAAGACAACAAACATAAAAAGGGCATACCAGAAGCAAACTTGAGATTGCAATTCCAATTCCACCATCAATGGAAATATCAGAATCAGAACATTCCCTAATCCATACGATTAACAACCGATTTATTCAAAGTTTTGCTAGCTATTAAGTAATAAGCTCATCAATCATTTGTCTTCTTTAGCTTTCTCTTCTGCCTTCATCTTCTTATCCCACCTTCTCTTCTTGTAGTCAAGCAGCATCTGAGGCATCTTCTGCATAAGCTTTGCCGTGTTCTCTCTTTTCTCAGCTGATATTCTATCGCATTTATGACCTTTCCTCTTTGTCCTCATTGCTTTCCTCTCTGGATCATATGGCCAATCTTCTCCATTGGTCAATACTTCTTTCCTCAGCATTGCCCTCCTTCGGGCGCTTATTCCTAATGGTTTCCATGCCCCCATTTCCCAATAACCCCACACGCCTTTAGTCAGCTCGGTTCTGTATTTATCGAGTCTTGCCCTCCACGGATGTTGAAGTCCCATCAGAGTCTTTGCCACAGTTTCTGCAGCTTTCCCAGCCATAGCTTCTGTAGATAGATAACAAGAAATACAGTTCATTAAAAGATATTACGCAGCAGCAGAGAGCCTCTAGATTTGTAGCAGCACTGATAAATGTAATCCAATGACTCGGTATGATCTTCTGTAACTTAGTCAAGTTCCCTTTAAACTTATATATTAACAAAGAAACAGAGAGTATCAATTGAAAAAGGCATGGTACGATAATAATGCATCAAAGCAAAAAAAAATACAAACTTTGAAGCCATAAGAGAGAATTGGTGATGAAAAACATCATATAAAATGTGAAATTGACACAACATCTCATAAAGAAATAACAACAGATTGGTTGAAATGTTGTTAACAGAACAATCTTTGGATACATATATTTGATTACTAAGCAGAAATGTATTGAAAATGGATTCAACCCTAACGAAGCTAATTCTGCATAAAGCCCTTGAAATTAGGGATCTATAGACGGGTACGTAGCTGGGTTCCGTGACCTAAACATCATAATCAATTTCGATTCCAAATCTTACTCTCGACTCAAGTATACCGGGATAAAGGAGGATTATCGATATATTTGACGTATTCCTCTCAACACGAATCTAATTTGAGATCGAGACGAGCAAATGAAATGGAATGAGAGAAAACTTACATTCAATTCTAGACGATGCGAAGAAGATCGGAAAAGCTTTGCTACTAGTGAGCAATTCTGAGAACGCGGCGCCGATGATACAACACAGACAAGGGTTTGGTTTTTGGCGTTACTAACCCTCTTCCTATTTCTTTTTTGTTTTTCCTTTATTATTTCTGATTAATTCGTTTCAATTATTTTATTTTTTTCATTTCTTGTAAATACAGTTTTTCACTCATGTCAGTTCACTGCGTCTTAAATTTCTAAAAAAATATCTCCTAGCCATAAATGGAGATGTTTTTTTTTTCTTGTGTGAACATTCTAAAAGAATATAATTATATAAAAGAGAGAGTATATGTTAGGTTTTGACAAACATAATTGTATATCGTTAAAATGGCTAAGTATCTCATTTTCGCACATTTTTTTTACTTAAATTTGATTTCCAAAAATGTATAATTTGTTAGAACTTCAAAATGACTACAAGTCAAAATTGAAGTAAGTTTGAAAGATAAATGAAGTTAAATATTAATGTTGAAAAATTCAAAAAATATCTTTTTTAATTGTGAATTTTATAACAACAAAAAATATTTATGATAAAGAGAAATAAATGATTTAAATGTTGAGAATCAATTCTTATAATTCCTCTTTATTTTTATATTGAATATTTGGTTATAAATCAAGTGATTCATCTTCTCATTTGTAAAATAGAATTAACATAAGAACAATAACAATCTTTTGGTGAAACAATAAATGGTCACAATCCTCTCCATCTCCTTCTCTTCTATTTTTAAGTATGAAAATACAACATGGTTCTAGAGTTCGTTAATTATGTTCTTGGGTTGTGCAACACATAATAGTTGCAGTTGTATCATGGGATTCAAAATGTCATGAATCTGTCACACTACGGGGCGTTTACAGAATTAAGGAAAGAGATTTGTCTCGCCACTGCAAATCTCATTCTTAATTCTTGTATCAGTATAATATATTTATTTATTTGTATCAATTTATTTCATGTAATTTCTTAATAGATTATCAGTTTGCCCAATTGTAGTAATTGCGTTCATACAATCTTAACTCTGTAAATTTTCGTTTATGCTTATTGCATTAACGAAAACTGATATTTTGTAAATTGTTTTGTCATGAAAATAGGAATTAGAGATTCATGGTTTGAATCATATATAACTCTTGGGAACGTAATCAGTTTTTTGTCTCTTATTTTGAATAATAAATAAAACTAATAAAAATCTGGTTCCATCTCTTTGATTTCCGAAAGGAAAAACAAAAAGAAAAAAGGGAAAAAGAAAAAGATTTTTTTAAAAACAAAACACATATATTGATGTGTTGAAAAAAAGAGAAAAAAAACATGAAGATGTTGATGTGTTCTTGCATTTGAAATGTATTGTTGATATGCAAAACCCATAACAAAACCATATTTTTTGTGTGAAAGTTAGAAACGTAATCGGTTTAGTAGTGTTTTCTTTATTTTCAAGATTTTTCTAATTTGAAAGTAATAAGAAAAGGAACAAGACAAAATCTGGTTCAATATTTTTTTTTAATGTTTTTATGCATTGATAAAAAACATATTATTAGTATATATCAAAAATGAATAAATTTGTGGGAAAAAAAAAACAACAACAACAACTGTGTTTGTTTCTTGAGTTCAAAAACTAAATTCGATTTAAATCAAAAAGACAAATTATTAACCTAGGTTATTCTTAACGAGAATCAATTTATGGTTTAAATTCAGGGAATTCGGTTTAAATTGATTTATTTTATTTGCTCTGGTTCAAATTAAGTGAACTCGGTACAAATCGATTATTTAATAGCCAAGGTTAATTCCTGGTCAAATCGTTTCAATTTATTTTTCTCAATACCCATGATTAATTGTGGTTATAATCAATTATGTTTTGGTTTCACAAACCAATAACATTCAATGTACTCAACATATTGAGAATTATCTATTAACTTCACACAAATACTTGAAAGTGTGGGGTATCTAAAAAAGACTTAAAAGTGTTGGAGTATTATGTAACTTGTAAAAAAAAAAAGAAATTACTGAGAGAAACCAATCTCGGCACTATGGTAGCCCACTTGGCTATAAGTCGAGAAATGAGTACTCTCTATAATAGTCAATCTTATAAGATGATGACGTAAAATCATTAAACAATTGATCTCACACAAAATTATCTCAATAGATAATATCAAATTGGATGACAACCTATGATCTACTTGTTAAAGGGTGTCATGAGATCAAATTATAAATCATCAAGGTGAATGGGTTGAAAACCTATGACTAAAGATGTTGCTTGATGGTAACCCTACCTATGTGACTGGAGATCCCAAGATCTAGGTTGAAAGGGAAAACAAATTCAAGCAGAATCTCATAAGCGCACTGAGAGACTCATGTCTCTATACCAGTGCTTCAAGTCAAAATTGAAGTAAGTTTGAATGAGAAATGAAGATAATTCTCAATGTTGAAAAATTCAACAATTATATCTTTTTTAATTGTGAATTTTGTAACAACAAAAAAAATCATGACAAAGAGAAATAATTGATTTAAATGTTGAGAATTAATTCACATAACTCCTCTTTATTCTTATGTTGAATATCTGGTTATAAATCAAGTGATTCATCTTCTCATTTGTAAAATAGAACTAACATAAGAACAATAACAATCTTTTGGCTGAACAATTAGAGGATCACACTCCTCTCCATCTCTTTCTCTTCTATTTTTAAGTCTAAGAATACAACATGGTTCTTAGCTCGTTAGATTATGTTCTTGCGTTGTGCAAGACATAATAGTTACAGTTGTATCATGGGATTCGGAACATCATGCATCTGTCACACTATGGAGCGTTTAGAGAATTAAGGAAAGAGATTCGTCTCGGCTCTGCAAATCTCATTCTTAATTCTTGTATCGGTATAGTATCACTACAAGAGAACATATAGTTTACAACTCCTATTTCTGTCCCTAAATCTTTGTTAACTCCCTTTACAACAAATTAGGGACGCTACATAGTCGTGTCCTGCTCGTCGTAAGATAAGAGTCGTTGTGAAAGCGTTGTAAATTTTAACAACCCCCGAATCTCGATGTTAAGACGTCGTAAACATAACGTCGTAAAAACGTAGTAACATATGGCCAACGTTGTAAAGGCGATGTTATATAAAAATTCGTAAGGGTGTTGTAAATTTAGCAACTAACTGACAACGCCTAATTACCAACTAATTAGAGTCGAAAGATTTTACAATGAATTAGAGTTGAAATGTTTTACAACGAATTAAAGTCGAAACATTTTACAACTAACTAAAGACAAAAAATTTACAATTAATTGAAGACAAAATGTTTTACAATTATTTAAGGGCGATGTATTTTATAACTAATTAGAGACTTTATTTACGTTTCTTGTCAACCAATTAGGGACAAATAATGATTAATTATTTTAATTAAAAATATTTTATTTAATATTGTAATATAAGAAATTTTTGAATTGAATTAATTAAAATAAAATTTGATATTATAATATGTTTACAAAATATTTATCGTAGTAGTTCGTCGAACATGTCCGTACTACGGTCGTCGTGATCTTCAGTAACTCGTTGGTTTAAATCGACTTCGACATTCTCCGTAGGCCTGATCTCGAGGTCCCGACGTCTACGCTCCAATGCCTCAGTTGCATAGGCATTGCCCTCAACAAAAATATCCATCATGGACTCTATTGCAGGAAATTTTTGATTCGTTGCTTGATTTAGCTCGACTATTTCTGCACGGGAAACCATTAACTGACTGCGGATCGAGTTTTCCCCTATCCAATTAGATGTGACTCTCTGGACATCCTGGGCGGATCCTATTCTAATAATTTGTCCATTTTGTCGGAGCAATCTGGAAAAACTGTTTTGTTAGGGAATACTAATTATAAAACTTTTATCACAAAATAAAGACCAATTAAAATTTTAAATTAAATACCTCCTTATAAATTGCATTGATTTCAGGAGTATTCAATTCCACAGGAGTACCATCCGCGGATTCCGGGGTGCATGGCAATTCGCAGTTTACAAATTAATATTGTAATTAATGAGGAACGTTCCTCTACCTAAAAGGTCCTAAGCGAATAAATAATAATATTCATTTAATCCCGACAAAAAAAACAATATTCATTTAATTGTCCTTCATGTATAAATTCAATTGTTTCATGGTTATTGGTTTAGCTTAGTTATGAAATTCATTCTTTCTTGAATAGTACTCCTTCATTGTTTTATGAAGAGTATATGTTGGAGATAGGCCTCCACCCAATTTAGACTGCTTAGATTTCTGCTCGGCCTAGTAGTCAGTATAGGCATTGATTAATAATAGTTTTTCTTTACATAATATAAACCAATCATATTTATTTATTTCAAAATCTTCAAATATGATTGACTCCTATAAAAACATTATGTTCAACAAAAACTGTTACCAATCAAAAACATTGATGAACATATTGAATGTTGAACGAGATGCGTGATTCCAAAAAAACAACCGAGAGATTTCTATAAAATAGGACCAAGAACGAAAGACCAAAGAGGCATTTTCTTACCACTATGCACGCATACACATTCGCCGAGCATCCTATTCGGCCATTTCACAAACTGTTGTAACACGATCGTTGTTTGTATTTGTAATCGTTTTTGCTACTATTTAAGTCAAGTGCTAAACCCTCTACAAATTGTACACAATCGCGTACAAAAATTACAAATTCGAAAGAAATTTCAAAGGACTCATCTTTTTACCGGAAATTTCGGAAGACATAACCAAACCTCTTGGTCGTCTGAACGTATGATTTCACAAAATGGCCACACTTACATTCACACATACATAAATTTTGATGGTTGCTATTTCGATATATATAAATAATATTTCAAATAACAGTATTTTAGTTGGTTTGTCTTTTACGTAAAACTATACGTATGGTCAGAATGGTACAGAAGCACGTGAAAACGCAGAACTTGTACCACTTCATCAATATAATCTACACCATCTATATAGCCTTTTGATCCAACGGCCGATTAATTCAACGTAAGATACTACACGAACACGGGACTCGTACCTCTTCACAGCTCACACGCCGCGTTTCCGAAAACAACTCACTTGCGGACTATACGGAGCGATCTTCGATGCCTTCTTCCGTTTTCCCCCATAGAAACCCCACATATTTTACAATATCTTTATTTTATATTTGTTCATGACTCAGATCTTAAAAGATTAAAAACCGCAGAGAATCTTTCATATCTTTAATATTTTAATTGTACATAATTGGCTATTATGGCCTCATTGGTTTTACATGTTGTTGCACAGATAACATAATTCGTAATATTAGTCTAATAAGAAAAATGTTTTTCATTAGGCTCAAAAACCAGCAAAAAAATATTAGTCAGGTTTAATTTTTAAATGATATTACAAAAATAAAAGAAGATTCTCTTTGTTTATAACTAACTTTTGTCAGTTTTGCTTTAAACATTGTAAATAATCCAAATCAAATCATCTATTCAAATCAAATTATTTTCTGTTCAATCAAGTGTTTGATATAACCAATTAAATTTGATGAGTTTAATAGAAATTCGTAAGTGGATATACCTTACCTTTTATATAAAAAAATATATTTCAAAGGAAAAAAATTAATTACGTCGGTGCCACTGGTAGGTATATTTAAGAGGGCATATTTACTAAGATTCTCTGATATCATCTGTATATGGATCTACACCTCTTCTCATTCTCAAACTCATTTCAGTAACCAAATCAGAGAACAGAGAAAGAAGAAAATGAGAGGTTCTTGCAAAGTGTCTATAGTTCTTCTTCTTCTGGTTTTCATCAATGGAGTAATTGGAGATAATCCTTATAGATTCTTCACCTGGAAAATCACTTATGGCAACATTTATCCCCTTGGTGTTAAACAACAGGTACTGTTTCTTTTACGTTTCATTTGCTTGTTTTCCCGAGAAAATCTTGTGATAACATTTTCTTTCGGTTTAATGCAGGGAATATTGATAAATGGTCAGTTTCCTGGACCTCACATTGACGCAGTCACAAATGATAATATCATTATCAGTGTTTTCAATTACTTGAGAGAGCCTTTCCTCATTTCTTGGTAAGTTCTTTCAAGAATCTATTGATATTATTTTCCCGGAAAATGTGTTTTGTGGTTTGCCGGGAAAAATTGAATATTCTGAACAAAAAGGAGTAATAAAGATTGAAAGATAGGATTATATCTAAACTTTTGATAAGGTTTCTTTGTTTGTTTGTTTATAAATCTACAACTACTTTGGATCTCTTGCAAAGAACTTGTATTAATGAATAAAACATAAAATTAGATTCATGAATAAAGCTTTAAAGCAGATAAAAGCCATGTTTTATTTTTTGCTAGGCGCTATCGTGGGGATTAGTCGATTAGTCTTAGATATATATTATACATTTTAGCATTTAATAACATAAATGTCATCGTATCATAATGGTTAAGAGGCTTAAATGTGGTGGTAGTGTCTTGGATTCAACATCCATAGTTTTTACTTCTGGTCATTTATTTCATTACATTAAAAGGGGTAAAATGGACATTTAACAGTCTTTTTCTTTCTCCATACCCTTTTGAACTTTTTTGTTGTAGGATTTTTTTTTTTTTTTTTTGTCAACGGAAGATTATATTGGGCCACAACTGGTCGGCCCAATAGCCAAATTCCTACACAATGTAGGCATGGAGACTCGATCCGAAGTTATGCAAATGCGCTGCTTTAAGTGGATTTACCGCCTGCCACTAGGCTAAATGCCATAAATAAAAAAGTTAATTTCTAAAGCAGAAAAATAAACTTAGATCATAACTAGTTCAATTTCAGTGCTTTCTAGAAAAGTAAAAGCCGTTACCAATCAGACCAAAGAAAATTATAACGTCTCAGCTCCATTGAACATTTGACATTCTAGTGTTTTAATTAGGGATAGATCACATTTGTTTTGTCCATAGAAAATAATAACTTAAATTAGAAAATCCATCATTGTATACTGTTTTAATTCAAATAAATTTGCTACAAAGAAATATGCAAAATGATGTCAATTTTTCTTTTTCCTTTTGTGAGTCTTTAAAGCTCTTTATATACCCGACATGATTGGCTGTCAAAAGATAAAATAAAGAATTTTAATAAATATGCCATCAGAAAATTAAAATATTCTAATTGATTCATACATCTAAAGTCACATGCGATGATCACATGTGAGCTTTAAGTGTCAGTGGGAAACAATTGAAGGCTTTTACACTAACTTTAAAGTCCCGGATCTCTCAAAATATCCAAAATGTAACCTCAAACTTCTCAATTTATTCTAAAATGTCCCTAATTTCTTAAAGACTGTTTATCATTAGGAACGGAGTACAACAGAGGAAGAACTCATGGCAGGATGGAGTCGTAGGAACAACCTGTCCGATCCCACCAGGCAAAAACTTCACTTATGTAATCCAAGTCAAAGATCAAATCGGTAGTTTCTTCTATTTCCCTTCTCTTGCCTTCCATAAAGCCGCTGGTGCTTATGGAGCTATCCGTGTCTGGAGCCGTCCTCGCATTCCCGTCCCATTCCCTTCACCGGACGGTGATTTCTGGCTTCTCGCCGGAGATTGGTACAAAACCAATCACTATGTAAGTACACTCCTTATTCCCCTAGTCCCTTTGACTTCTAGAACTAGTAAAATGTCATTTTGGTCGAGTCCAGTTTTGGGATTAAGCAAAATGTCACTGTTTTGCTTCCGTAGGTTTTGAGACGTTTGTTAGAAGCCGGAAGGAATCTACCGATGCCTGATGGAGTTCTCATCAATGGCCGTGGCTGGGGAGGCAATACCTTCACCATTCAACCCGGAAGAACTTACAGATTCAGAATATCAAACGTTGGGGTTGCGACTTCATTGAACTTCAGGATCCAAGGACACACAATGAAGCTTGTAGAAGTGGAAGGCTCTCATACAGTTCAGAATATCTACTCTTCACTTGATATTCATTTAGGACAGTCTTACTCCGTTCTCGTGACTGCTAACCAAGCTCCCCAAGACTATTACATCGTCATCTCCTCGAGGTTCACACGAAGAGTCCTCACTACAACTGCTATTCTTCATTACAGTAACTCGAGAAGAAGCGTCTCTGGTCCTCCTCCATCTGGTCCCACTTTGAACATCGCCTCTTCGCTCTTTCAAGCTCGAACTATCCGGTAAAAAGACATTTACAGACTTTGTTTCTTGGCAGACAAGTAACTCCTAAAACAGGGAATTTTTTGCCAGGGTTTTGTTTTTCTGATGATTTGTAATGATGTGATACATAGGAGGAATTTAACTGCGAGTGGCCCAAGACCGAACCCTCAAGGCTCATATCATTACGGTTTGATTAAACCAGGCCGTACGATCATACTCGCCAACTCGGCACCTTGGATCAACGGCAAGCAAAGGTATGCTGTGAACGGTGCCTCATTTGTTGCGCCCGACACACCACTGAAGCTCGCCGATTACTTTAAGATTCCCGGAGTCTTTAACCTCGGGAGCCTCCCAACTAGTCCCTCTGGTGGAAACGGAGGGTACCTTCAAAGCTCTGTTATGGCCGCTAACTTCAGAGAATACATTGAAATTGTTTTCCAAAACTGGGAAAACTCAGTCCAGTCTTGGCACGTCTCCGGTTACTCTTTCTTCGTCGTCGGGTAAGAAGACAATTCTCTTAACTATATTTCTATCTTAAAATGGACAATCTTACAATTTGGCTATTGTTGGTTTATTGTAATAGAATGGACGGAGGTCAATGGACAACCGGAAGCCGAGCAAAGTACAACCTCCGAGACGCGGTTTCACGCTCGACAGTTCAAGTATATCCAAGAGCATGGACAGCGATCTACATGGCTTTAGATAATGTTGGGATGTGGAACATAAGGTCAGAGAATTGGGCAAGACAGTACTTAGGACAACAGTTCTATCTCCGAGTTTACACTTCCTCTACTTCGTACAGAGATGAGTATCCGCCACCTAAAAATGCTCTCATGTGTGGACGAGCTAGAGGCCGCCACACTAGGCCCATTTAGAAGGGCTATCGGACGCGACCCACGGTTTTTTTTTTTTAAGATTGAATGATTTGAAATGTTTTAGCATTGTTTGTCACGAGAGGGTGGCAAAAAGATGTGAGGTTCGTGGATTTATTCACTACGGCAAGTAAAATTAGGAACAAGAAAATGATGGAGCTTGACTTGAGCTTTCAATTTAATTTTCAAAGAGAAAATTAAATGTCGTGTTCCTTTTTCAAATGAACAAATTATTCGTCTTACTAGGCATCATCAGTGTATCGTTTCTACGGTTATGTATGTTTCATTCCACTATAAATTGCCCGTAAACTTTGAGTTTAGTTCATTTTAGAAAAGAAAATTTGCACTCAATAACAACTAAGTTTTCATTTTTAGGCGGTTCATATGTTTATGATTTGTAATCTACTTTATGCCAACATAGAACACCATCGCCGAAATTGAGAGACCAAGAAAAATGCCTACCTGTAAAATTTGTGGATTTTGCTATCGTCGCCCTTTTAACTTGATTAATGTTATTTGTTAACACATGTATAATTCAGTTATGCTGATGTTATTTGTTATCGATCAAACTATTGAAAATTATGGAGTGAAAGACTAACACAAGTAATTGTTATAAAATTGATCTTTACTATAATTAAAATAAATAAATAAAAAAGAGATTTGGTCTCTCTTAAAATTTATACTAATTTGGGTGTATAACCAAAAACTTTATCTAATTAGGTGTCTAACATCATCAATAACTATAACTAACTGTTCATTCTTTTTTTTTACTGTGTTGTCTTTATATGGAGAGAAACACAACATTGACATGTTATATGCATGTTGTGTCACCTAACACAAGCTCATTTCTGTGTAATTAGCTTGTGCTTAATTCATTTTTGATTTGGTTGCTTTTTTAATTTTTAAGTATTAAGTATTAAAAATTATAAAACAAGAAAAAATTGAAAAGTGTAGAAAATAAGGTATTCTAGTTGGTTTGTCCCTGATTTAACTAGGCATGAGGTGGTGGGTCAAATCTCATAATGTACTCCATTTGGAGAACTTAGGTTATCGAATCTTGTTGTCGATCCAATAATTATTTGATATAAAAAGAATGACATGTAACATTTACAATACCATTAATCAGGTCTTGTTAACTCACCCACCTCGTCGATCGTTAGGTTTAACTCAAATTAAATGCTAACTTGTACTGGTATCTACTATGTTTTGAACATATAACAAAGTTACATGCTAACATGTATTATATCTCCTAACATACTACCTTACATATCACTATACACATCTTAACCGCTAACGTACTAACTCCAAAGTGTTAACTGTTAAGTTACTTTTGTTAATTTCATATGATTTTTATTTGTTCCCTTTAGTTATTGCGAAATTTGTTTTACTTCTCATGAGCGTAGTTAACATAAACAATGTATTGCTTACATATTAAACATCAGTGTAAATATATCGTTATTTGTTACATTATATTTGTTCTTATTCTCGACGCTAATTTTTTATCAGTTAATATTTATTTTTAATTAAATGTATACATAATACATTTATAACTAAACTTGAACTCTGGCCACTTGTTGTTTTATAGGAAAATAATAATTAAATAAATAAAGAGTCATTAAAGTCTAACATGTGATGTTTATGCTAAGCATATGTTAGTATAGTTAGTCCAAAGGTAGTTTCGTCCAATTACTAAATTGCATGTGACATATACGTAATAAAAAATACATGACACTTACCTAATTAACATAAATCAATTGGTTATTCAACTAACTCTCCCTAAAATTTAATCTCATTCACGTTGAAAAATAGAAAATATATAATTTTTTTACGTTGTTTGTTAAGTTACTGTATTATCTGTTAACACATATATTATATGATAAGAACATAATTCTCCTTTCACTTGTATCATAATCCACAAGCATTCATATTGTAGTTATACACATTAAATTCCCCTCATATTCCTTCTTTTACATTATATTTGATGTTTAGGTTTTTCACATATTTTAATAAATAATTAATTTTTTATTCTACCTAAATAAAAAATGTTTCATCACAAATTTTTAAATAATCTAACCAATCACAAATCAATATGCAAAGTTTAAAGAGTCAAAAACACTAAAAACACAATAAATTTTACATAAAAATCTTAAAATATCAATTTAAATGAAACCTCTTTTCCTAAAACATCACTAAAAATGAAACAAAGGAAATATAGTTTAAAATTTTTAAAATTAAATTTCTAATGTAAAGTCCAATAGCATTAATTTTTTGTGCCTCATCTTTTCCAAGTTGATCTATGTGTTCGGGCGAAGACATTTTTATAATTTTCACTAAATATTTTTGTTAGTTACATATTATGAAAACCTCGTAATAGTCACTTTATATATTGTGGTTAATTCTATGTATATTGAGCAAATTAGCTCTTAAGAAAAATAAATAAAAGCAATTTGATAATTCATAAAAGTGCAAGAAAAAATAAGTAAATGGTAGATGTCGAACTCTTGTCAATTTGGTGGTTTAGATGATTGAGTTAATGATTCTGGTACTAGATGTTCAATTCCCCTTTGCTACAAATGAAATATGTGTTGATCTGTATACTATTAACAATCGAACTCTGTTTTTACAAAAACAGAGTATGAACGAACGTAAGTGAATATCAAGAGATGAGGAAACTCGATTTTTATTAATGTTGGAAACGTGTTACACACGCGTAAAGTGTTTTGAGTTTGTTCTAAATACTTATACAATATGACACATCTTCATACGAATAGACACAACTATACGAATAGACACAATGTTACATTCGTGACTCTCTAGATAAATAACTAACTTATGTGTATCAAACTTTATACAAGACTTTGATTATACGTTAACACTCCCCCTTAATCAAATATCGGCTCTACTCCAAGTTTCTTTCTTAAGTCTTCAAACCTTGTTATACTCAATGCCTTTGTGAAGATGTCTACGAGTTGATTTTCTCCTTTGCAATACTCTAATTGAATGAGTCCCTTTTGTTCAGCTTCTCTTACATAGTGATACTTGATTTTGATGTGTTTTGTTCTTCTATGTTGTACCGGATTCATTCCAATTGCTATTGCTGATTTGTTGTTGCATAAGATGGGAACTCCCCCTTCTATCTTAAAGTCGAACTCCTCCAAAATTCTTTGTAGCCAAACCGCTTGATTTGCTGCACCACATACGGCGATGTACTCAAATTCGGCTCTTGATAGAGCCACAGCTTGTTGCTTATTTGATTGCCAACAAAACATAGCCGATCCAAGAGTAACAACATAACCTGATGTGCTTTTCATGTCCTTTGTAGAACCTCCCCAATCGCTGTCCGAATGACCTATCAGTTTGGGTGTTTTGACACTTGAAAACCTTATTCCAAGGTTTGATGTTTCATTGACATATAGTAATACCCTCTTTGCTTCTTGATAATGATTTACTAATGGTGATGACATGAACCTTGATAGATAAAAGCTTGCATACATCACGTCAGGTCTTGATGTACAAAGATAAAGAAGTCCTCCAACAAGGCTCCTATACTTAGTTTGATCGCCATATTCCTTGTCATCTTCAAACTTCTTTCCCGTAGGTAAGATTGGCGTGTTCACGCTTTTGCTTTCTCTCATTCCAAACTTATCAATGATTTTATTTGCATATTTTTCTTGTGATAGGAATATACCTTGATCATCTTGTATTATTTCCATACCGAGAAAATAGCTTAACACTCCAAGATCAGTCATTTCGAATTCCTTCTTCATGTTTTCCTTGAATGTGTTGATGAGACGAATGTTGTTCCATGTGATGATGGTATCATCAATGTATAAACTAACAATCAATACTTCTTCTCCTTGCTTCAAGATGTATAAGGCTGCATCATTCTTACTCCTCTCAAAACCGTTGTGAATGAAATAAGAATATATCCTTCCGTACCAAGCCCTTAATGCTTGCTTTAAACCATATAAAGCTTTGTATAACCTTAGTACCTTGTCTTCTTTTCCTTCAATCACAAACCCAGGTGGTTGTGTGACATAAACTTCTTCTTTTAGTTCTCCGTTTAGAAAAGCCGACTTGACATCCATTTGATACAGTTTCCACTTTATTTCAGCCGCATATGCAAGAAGGGTTCGTATTGTATCATGTCTTGAAACAGGAGCAAATGTCTCAACATAATCAACGCCATATTTTTGAGAGAAACCTCTTGCTACCAATCTAGCTTTGTGTTTGATCGGATTGCCACTTGCATCTATTTTGATCTTGTAGATCCATTTTACACTTATGACATACTTATTCTCCGGCTTGTTTACTAGCTTCCATGTCTTGATTTTCTCAATCATTCCGATCTCTTCCTCCATAGCTTTTCTTCAATCTTTGTTAATACATGTTTCGTTGTAAGTTTGTGGTTCATCATGCGCTAGAAGACATTCTTCTATTATCTTAGCCGCTTCTTCAACGTCCACTCTTTGGGTTATATTCATGATCTCTTCCATGGATCTGATTTTTCTTGGAGGCTCAGATGTCACTCGTTTGTGCTTTCTTCTCTTGCGAATAGCCTTGCTTCATGTGCTTTCAACATACCAATTAGCTATGTCATTGTTAATGAATCCAAGTCGCGAGTTTGTTCCAAAACGCTGACTATGCTATCGAACTTGGCTGGGGGAGAGATGCGTATCTTCTGAACAACTTGAGAATTTGTTTTCTTATCTCCATGATAAGTTAATTGATTTTCCGAAACAATCAACTTATCGGTGAATAATTTTATGTTCTCTCCATCATACATCTTTAGATTTTCGTACTCTCTACGCAGTGCTTGAAGTTTGATCAAACAAACTTGTGAAAATCCTTCGTATTCAATCTTCAAAGCATCCCATGCCACCTTTGATGTCGTTGCTAATGCAATTCTTGTGAAGATGTGATATGTTACGGCAATTTGCAAAATTTTCAAAGCCAACGTATCATTTGCTATTGCTTCTTCTCTAATCATCTTTGCTCGGGTTGTTTCCGGAGTCTCATGCATTTGCACCGGTTCGGCCGGTACTCCTTCTTCAATCACTGACCATAGCTTTCTGGTCTTCATAATGGTTTTCATCTTAATGCTCCAGAAATCGTACTTTTCCCCATCGAAAATGGGAATCACTTGATGTGAAGAGCCTTGCATCGCTTCTTCTTCTTCTGTGAAATTTTATGATCGACTTTTGCCTTTTGTTGTGCTTGCTGTGTTTGTTTATGCTTTCTCTTTTGTACTTTCAATCGACTCGCTCTGATACCATGTTGATCTTTATACTATTAACAATCAAACTCTTTTTTTTAAAAAACAGAGTATGAACGAACATAAGTGAATATCAACGGATGAGGAAACTCGATTTTTATTAATGTTGGAAATGTATTACACATGCGTAAAGTGTTTTGAGTTTGTTCTCAATACTTATACAATATGACACATCTTTATACGAATAGACACAATGTTACATTCATGACTCTCTGGATAAATAACTAACATATGTGTATCAAACTTTATACGAGACTTTGATTATACGTTAACAATATGAAATCTTTTTTTAGGAAAATGACCAATGGGTTATGGATCATGCCTAATCTATCTAATTTTTTTATCAGAAAATGATAAATGGTTTCACTTCTAATTAGGTAAACGGCAATAAATAAAAACTTGTTGTTTGTGATGTTCTTAGGTAGATCATCATGGCCATTAGATTGAGAAGAACAATATATTCTAATATTGATGTCTAAAATTTATAATATATCAGATGAACTTTATATCCTTAAGAAAAAACTTAAATTTGTTCTTTATATAGTCAATTAGGTTATTTTGCTAAGTTAATATCGTACGAAAAAATCAGTTGTTCCTTAACAATTAGATGACACCTAAAATTATTAAAGATAATTGAAATAAATTTTGTTCCTTTCCATTACTTTTTTTGTTCGGTTTAACATAAATATTGATATATGTGAATATCAAGCTAGTTTTCATTAATATTTTGCATCATTCTCATTCAAATATGATGCATTTTTTCTCATTTTAGATAGCATTTTGCATATTTCATGCATTAGAGACTTAGGATTATACATCTGCATATATATTTTTTTGGTATTTTAAGGTGGATTGAAGCCTACTCTTGGAGGTGTGGAAGTTAAGGACTAAATTCTAGAAGTAAGGGAAGCATAAAAGAGAAGAGAGCTCAAGGAGGATTCTCGACCCCATGCTCATGATTTTGGGTCGAGAAAATGAACCAAAATAGTTTCAACATGAATTATTGGGAAGCTGGTCGTGAAAAAAAGTCAAGAAAATGGACCAAAAAAGTTTCAACATGAATTCTTGGGGAAATGGTCGTGAAATCAGGTCAGGAATCCTGGCAGACATCTTGTTTTTATTTGGTTCAACCCGTTTTGTCTCATATCGACTCGGTTCTATTTTAAATCATTAAAACTAAAATGTTTAGGGATTTTTGAGACATCATTCAATTTTTATTTCATTTTAAGAAGCCACTTGAAAAAGATAGGAGGAATAGTTGGAAACCCTTTTGGGGGTGATGATCCTTGAATCATCATCTCACATCTATTGATTTTTCTATGGTTAGTTTTTTGTTTTGTTTCATGTCTTTGGTGTTTGAGTAGTGAAGTGATAGGTTGATGGTTAGGTAGATTTTAGGATTTGATGGTTGAATCTTGTGTTTAAGTTGACAGATCTATTGATTCCTTCACTTAGAGTGGTTTTAATGCTATATTTAACTTGATCACTTAAATCTAGATGCTGGGATATTTTCTACCCAGAAGGTGTTTGAGAAAATTCTCGAATTACTTATTTGTGAGTTAAGCTTCCCTAACCACTGAAAGATGAAGTGAGGGTGTTTACTAATCTTACTGAGCTTGAGTTTATTGTTTATTGATCTTTGAATTTGCAAATGGAAGTTTAACTAGATTCATTAGTTGATAAATGGATCAATGTTAAGTGGGTTGATCCATTTGAGTATCTCATGCCCTTGCTTGGTTCTTAATGAGTCTTTAAGCATCATTGATTCAATTATTACTCTCCTTTGATCGATCGCCTTGTCTAAAACATATTTCTAGTCATTTGTTTTAGTTGAGTTTGCTTTGATCTTTGTTTGATTGATCTTGCTTTGGTTTAGTTTGCTTTGTTTTAGTGTTAATAGTCTTTTATTTCAATTTGACTTGCTTTAGCTTAAATTTGGTTCTTATAATTATGTTGTGTTAGTTCTAGGTTCCTTGTATATAATGACAATTGTTTGCATTTTTTGTATTTAATTAAGTGTTAGAAAGCGAACATCATATATCACTAAATTTTTTATCATTTAGTGTAGAAAAATATCTTGAAAAGTTAAATAAATGAAGAAGGAGAATTTGCAATGAAGCCATGAGTCATGACATATAACAAAGATTTGCATTACAAGAAAACATGTTATATTGTGACCAAAAAATTTTGAACAAAACTTTAGTCAACATAATTATGACCAAAAATCTATCAATTTTTAACGAATTAAATATTTGATCATTAAATAATCAAAATATTTTGACTAATCGATATATTATCAAAATATTGTGACCATTTTTTTACGATAGTTATATACATTACTAAAATTCAAATCAACTTTGACTATGATTATAATCATAAATTGGTCAAAAACAATTATTTTAGTATTTTTTATCAAAATTGTTGTTTGGAAATTTCTGTCGGTCAAAAATCAATTAAAACAATTCTTTTTGATCAATTAATGGTAATAAACATAGTTAAAGTTGAGTTATTTTTTAGTAGTGTTGTTAGTACGTTTTTTAGAAGTCGTCAATGATTGGTCCATTTTCTTTTAGGGGTCAAGATTGGTTCGATTATAGGCCCGCCACATTAACACTAAAATGAATTTTTTGGAATGCCCCCGAAATGTTAGACCAAGATTACTGAAGATTTGGATTAGAATTGACACACCTAAAGTGATGTCAAAACGCACTAAAGCAAAATATTGCATATATGGTAATGGTCGTCCATTCACACATAGTATAAACTTTATTCCATAGTTGTGTAGCTGCTTCCACTAAAACTATTGAGTACCATTCTAAGACTAGACTTCTCCCAACTACTACTTTCTTCCACGCTAAACTCCAAAACCTTCATACGTATCTTTGAAGATCTTAAAACGTAATCTATATTCATCCTAAGCTACAAGTGTGTGTATATATACACATATATATTTATGTCATGAAAATTTATCTTAGTTTTGCAAAATTCTATTAATTGTAAGCACATGAAGACGAAATATTTACCTTAGCTACTGTTCTTGATTCAACAGGCCAGCGGTTTAACATTTCATTGAAATATTTAGATCCTTACTGTTCATTAATGTCATTTTTTGTCAACTTAAACTTACATTAAAATTTACGAGGGAATCAGTCCAGTAGAACATTATCTACAGATAATTAAATTAGAAGCAAACCTTATTAGAGGCAAGAAAACTTGTTTAATAATTAAAAGATTTAGAAATTAAACGAAGAGAGAAATTACGTACTAAACAAACTATTTAACCTTGCATAGTGTTCTAGGTAGGGTAAAAACGCTTGAGTTAATAATACTGTCTATATTTTTAATATATCTTTTGAAGGGATCAATGCAATCAATTTATGAGTCATTTTGTTTGAATTTCAGACCAAATGCCACAGACTATATAATCAATAAACTTATTGTATATCTTACTCATGTTAATTTTTTCAAACATATGAAACAGGTCATATAAGTATAGATTAGTGGAGTTGTTAATCTTCCTCATGAATATGATATTTACCGGTGATGGACAATAGAGATGAATTGAATATGAAAAAATAATGGGAAATTAGCTGAAATAACAAAAGAAAATTTTAAAATTGAGAAAGCAACAAAGAAAGAAAAGTAGATTATTGTTTATTGACAATTGCTATTTTATCGTTATAACACATTACTAACTACATTATTATCACGTAACTTTTTATGTTGTATATTTATTTTAAAATTTGTAGAGTTATATTAATAGTTATCGTTGTAAAATAAAATATGAGAACATCTTTTTAGTTATTATAGTTCTCTCTATTATTTATATACATACAAATAAAACATTATCCTGTTAACTATAACATTATATGTACACAACACATTATATTGTTAAGTCACTAGTAATAAATAAATAAATAAAAATTAGAAAACTAATTTCAGTTCTGTAATTATTATTTGACCAATTTCGTACTTATTTTTTTGTCTATACAAATTTACCCAAAAATAAATTTGAGTTGAATTGAAATGAAATGAAATGATAAAAAATTGTTTTTAGAAGAGAAAACTACAGGAAACTTAGTCTTAGATATTTGTGCAAAGCAAAATTTCCACATTTGATTAAATATAGATATATTTTTTTGGTTTTAAGATATAAATAAGTTGCTTACGCTATAAGCAAAATATAAATAAATTTTACACGAGGATAAAGTTTTCGTGAAGTCACTTGCTATTAAGTATCTTTTAGTTTTCTTAAGGCAAACCACATACGAAATTAAGAACTACACTATACATCTACACATATCAAACACCAAATCCATTTGTCCCGCAGTTAGTTTAAGTCAAATGGAATGAGACTTAATTATTTCTTTTAAATTAAAAGTGTATACTTAAATGTATAGCTAGGTCATAGATCTTCATATCATGTTTTCACACCGAATTCAAGATGTGGCAAAAACTCATCGCATACCTGTAATATATGACACAATGGATTTGGTCAAAAGTTTGTCTCCGACCAAAAAAGGATAAAACTAGACTCATTAAATTTAAACTTATATTATTGGAGTCCATAGATATCTATGTTAATTAAAGT
>JAKUCM010000634.1:0-67617 GCA_023374145.1 Lepidium sativum | reverse complement strand
GAGAGAGAGAGAGAAACATTTGGTGTTTCCTCCTTGGTTTGTGAATAATGGTTAGATGACACTGAAGGAGGCTGAGATGCTGTTTTCTCATTAGCAGAAATTTCTTGTCTCATGGATGTCTTCGCAGTGATCTTCGAGTCTTGATCTGCTAACTCTGTGGCTAGAGATTCCCTTTGGTGGTTCTGGCAAGTTTCAGGAGCAGATTTCTCTGTAGCATCCTTGCTCAATTCTTTACCGTTCTCTGAAGTTGTTTTATCATTCACAGAGCCTGAATGAGATACAGACTCTGATGGATTCTCACACCTAGCAACAATTTCAGGTGCTTGTGGTCCATCTGATGGATTCTCACACCTTGCAACAATTTCCATAGGAGCTTGTAGTCCATCTGATTGATGCTCACACCTTGCAACAATTTCCACAGGGGCTTGTGGTCCATCACCAGAATACAATGCTTGACCTATAACTGTATCTTCAGTTGCTTTAGCATTATCAAAATGTCACACTGCCGGTTGAGAATTACAACTGGAAGTAGTTTTCAGTGTATGGACTTGAGCGGTAAGATCAGTATTCATAAAGAATTGTCAGCAGTCCCAGATGCAGGTGAGCTGCTGTCTCCATATTCAGTGATTGTTGGGGCTTGTGCTATAAGACTAGCAGATATTGGTGTAATTGGAGTAGTATTTGAATTTGAACTCACAGGAAACTGGTTACCAACAGGCAATGGAAAAGTGCTGCTCATAGTACCAACTGATATTGGAGGTTTTGACATGATGTCATTGTTGATCACTGCATTTGTACCTGCAATTTCTGTAGGATTTGTAGTTTCGGTAAGCGAAACCGGTGGAGAATTGGTGTTACAGATAACACTTTCTTTAAAGCCTTATGGCTGTTTTTAAACAAAGAAGGCTGACCATAATGCATCGGTTGATTTGTACCCGGGAATGTACCATGCGGAGTTTGAGACTGGAATGGCCTAAAGCTTGGCACTGACACCGTACCAGAACTTTGAATAGGAACTTTCTTATTTGATGCAGTACTGAATGAAATGGTGGATTGAGGTTCTGCAGACCAGGATGCAGCATAGTATTTGCAGAAGACATTGCTGAAACACAGGAGTAAGTATTATATGAAATGAACTTGAAATCAAAATTGGAAAAGCTATTAAAGAACTAGAAACATAACATGTTAACTTAGCAACTCAAGATTTAAACCTGACAAAAACGAAAGGTTAACATATTCAGTTATAGTTTTCATCTCTTCAAGACCAGTAGAATGCTTTGCAGAATTTTGAGCACCGAAATTGACGGCATTCATATAATTTCTAAGCATATAAGGTTACAGATACTAGCCCATTATCTGTATTTGGCTGTTATGATCACCTTCACTAAGTTTATAATCCTCTTGTATAAAGCAATGGCATACCAACAAAATTACCCTAGCCACATATTAAAGTGTTCTATATACCAAAGCAAAGGCTAAGAGTATCTTATCAAAGGGCGAATAGGAGGGACTTACGAGTCCCCTGAGAAGCAAGCATCATCTGAAGTCTCTCTATTCTTAAATGGCTTCCAGTTGTGTTAACAATACTCACTTCATTACTAGGCCACTGATGTGCCACAGACACTTTATTTGCTGCAGAAACAAAGGGCAAAGAATTTGTCAAGATGCCTGAAGATAGAGCTGGATGGTTTGTCAAAATGCGAACAGTATGTGTAGCCGTACCCAGACCTGGAGATGCAACACTGCTATTTGGCTGAGACAAGTGAAATATATATCCATTGGATACTGGAGAAAAGTTTAATCGAAAAATCCAAACATTATGGAAAGAGCCACACATCTTTCACATTTCTGACAAAATCTCCAACACTTGAAGTCAGCAATTTCAAACAAAATTCACAAGCAGCAAACTTTACGTTCCGCCATAAAACCAGAACCATATTGTGAGCATCCGACAAAAAGATCAACAAACAAAGGCATTACCTTTCTTTTCCCAAGAGAGAGCTTCTCAGAGATAGTGAGCTTAGGGGATCGGAATCCTAATCTCTGGTCTTTCAAAAGCTTATCATTCAATCCAAAATCTTCAATCACAGTTCTAACATCATCCTTACGGATAATATCCTTAGGGGTAAACTCGTGACACATCCCTGCTAATTTCGACCTAGCTTCCACCATCATCTCGAGTTCCAAGTTCGTCGGAGATTCCCCACCTCGCATCCTACTCCCCAAGGCCGATAAGACAAGCACAATCTCCGCCACTCTGTTGAAATCCTCACATAAACGTTGCTTTTTTTACAGGCGGAGCCACCGGTTGTTCTTCGTTTCCTTCAATCATCGGATTCGCTTCGACAGATTTAAAATTTATTAGAGCATTAACTGTTTGGACATCCATGGAAACCTGAGAGAAGAAAAAGAGAAGAGGAGTTAGGGAGATAAACCCTATAGGAAGAGAGGAAGGCAAGGAGGGAGATCTCCATTGCGAGAGAAAGGTTTAAATAATATTTTGAAAGAAAAAGATTCAAATCAAAGAAAGGAACTTTTTTTCGCGGGTAAAATTAGAAAAAAAAACAGAAAAAACTGACCATTAAGAATTGATTATCAATGTTAGGAGGCGATACTCAATTAGAAGATCGAGACGTTAGACCAACTCCAATGACAGGTATTTCGGAGGAGATTTTAAATTTAAAATATTATAAAATAATTAAAATAATATTATTTTTAAGAAATTCAAAAGAGGCAAATGACTCTTAGGCTAGTGGCTGGCGGTAAGTCCACATAAGACAACTCATTTGCATAATCAGGGATCGAGTCCCACCGCCTACATTATGTAGGAATTTGGCTATTGGGCCGGTAAGTTGTGGCCCAATATAATTTATTGGCGAAGTGCTTGAGAAAATGTTTTTAAGAGATTCGATTTATGTGAAGATTCATTTTTACTACATACATACATACAATTAAAGAAGCTATATAGTGGTATAGTGACTTATGTTCGTGTCGATATCACTGCAAACCAAAACACCACTTTTAACATAAACGATCTTTATGTTTTTGATGGCGAAACCACTTGGGATCGGCAAAGGGTATCCTCTCTGGAGGCGTGTGTTCACGTATGGCAAAAACAAAACTTCAAGAACCCTCGACGTAGTAGCCTGACGACAAGACCAATAACTTATATGTCATGTTTGATGCTAATCATCAAGTTTGAAGCTTATCCTCATAATTACTGACTTACCTCAACATACTTCGACTGAAACTCTCCAATTTTATTCCACTTCACTGTTGCATTGAAATTAACTAGTCTGAGGCTACCAATTAGATTACCTTTGGCAATTTCAGCAGAACTCGTGACATTCAGGACCTGCAAACAAGAATCAGTGATTATGGATTGCTTCTTAAGTCGACATTATTCTGTGGATTAAGTATTAGCATACCGATGATAGACATGCTATAGGTAGGACTTTTCCAGAGTCTTGAACATTGATATTTATCTCTAGAGGAATCGTGGCACCAATTCCATTCTCTGTCATTTGAACAGCAGGAGGTGAAGTCACTGTCATGTCAAGCATCATTTTATCTTCTGGATATAGTTTGTACAGGTCTGGAAGAAGGAGTTTCCAGTCAGATGTGCTTAGAATTGACCCGTTCTTTGTTTCCGCAATAACCACATGCATCACCTTAGCCTGGATTAAAACCAATCCAAATAGCTTACAACTTATTTGTTCCACCATACTCATCAATTAATCCATAGACCTTTTAAACTATGAGCACTAACATTGAAGTAGACAAGAGTTGCAGAATTGAAAACTTCTTCTTCTATTGAAATTGTCACCATTCTGTTAACCCCGCAAATGTGTGAAGAAGAATGAGATCCTGAAACTTTATTAACAGCACCCTTTGTTGGCATGAATAAACCGTCGATGTTAACTTCAACGGACGAATTTCCCAAGACAGGGTTGCCTGTAAAACAGAGATTGACTGCAGCAGAGTGATCAATTTTTCTCTTCTTTGGAATTGATTGCAATAAAGAATCAAGCTTCTTCATCTTCTCTATAATTTTCTTAGAGACGGATTTCTCAACAGTAGATATTATCTTCTTTTCAAAGGCATCAACCACCCTGAAAAAAGGATTGAAAAGTAACAATCTATTTACTTTCTAATCTTGGAATAAGAAAGAAGATAACCTGTAAGCTATATTCTACAGTACCCTTGATACAGCCAAGAAGCACCACCATTGATATGAATTTCGATGTCTTTCACTGTACATTCACTTTTCCGTGAGGCAATCTTTAGACTTCCATTATCATTCACGAAAGTGGCAATGATTTCCAAATCCATTCCTTTAACCTTCATCATCAGAAGAATTCACCTGTTAAAGCTTTTTTCTTCTTCTGATGAAAGAATGTTTGAAGAGGAGATAATCAGATGAACACAAAGAACAAAACTAAAAGGCCTATTTTGGTTTTCGATAATTTCAAAGCATAAACAAAAAAAACATTTGAAAAAGCATCGAACTTTAATTCCAGAAATTAACCTTGACAGAAGCATCTCCATGATCAGAAATCTTAAAGAAGGAAGCTCTGTAAGTATAAGACCAGTCCATGCTTAAATCAGCAGTCGCACCTAAAACACTCAAAATGATTCCATCTTTTCCCGTGTCGATCGCCGAAGACTGGATATTAACTGCGTAAATCTGAATATTTGATAGACCCATTTGAACATTCCCGAGAAGAGGGATTTTAACCTTCTTCTCTATGTCTGGTAGCTGAAGCGGAATCGTCGTAGAGATCACTTCGTTGATGAGGTAATTTTTCGCAAATTCAAGACCCGATTCGGAGACGAGTATCGAGATGTGTCCGCCATCGTTAGATTGCACCAAGATCAGTGACAACGAGACAAAGAGAACCAGAATCAACAACACTTTCGTAAGAGCCATTTCGAGGAAGAAGAACTCAAAAGTGAATAACTGGATTTTAGCAATGTTTTGCACATAACAAAGATATTGAAATAGTCAACGACGAGTCGCTGATAGGTTTGACATTTTGCTTTACAAACTAAACACGAAATTTACATGGCCAAGAAGCTGCAAATTAGACGTCTTTCTTTCCTACAAGATGCAGACTTTGAAATTTGAATGTCTTGTGTAAAAGCATGCTGAAGATTTACATATGGTTTTGAACCGTTAATTACCATTACCTTACTGTACAGAGTTCAGTTAATAGCCAAACCAAACATGAGGTGAGATAGGAAAATACATGAGTGAGATCAAGTGGTTGTGAACTCTCCGTGAGTTTCGAGCACGAATCGGAACCGAAGAGTCAACTTGAAGGTTAAGAACAAGAATAACCTCGAAAATGATTGGATTCGAATGAAAACTAAGCAGCGGATATATGAGTAGTTGAGGGGTCTCATAATGAGTTTTGAATTAATTCTAACGAGTGAATGAGAGTGAACAGTGAGAAAGAGAACCGGCGTTTTGGAGAATTTGTGGATTGAATTGAACTACCAAGAGTGATGAGAAAAACTCTTGATTTTCAATCTTGTAAACAATTCAGATATGACACACACAAATAGTTAACAAGCTTGAGGATATTTACATCTAAAAGATCAAACAAATTTGAAAAGGGGATTTTTGATTAAAATGTTTGATGAAAAAGACAAACTAGGGTTCTAGGCTTATATAGGAGACTCAACCACGAAATGAGCTTTCGAACAAAGTGGGCTGAGAATACAAAAACAAAAACCTCAAATCATAAGTAAATAAAAGGTCCAAATAAGCCTTGGTCGAAATTGAGTCTTCTTTACCCTTCTTAGCAAGTTGTCAATGAAGAATGATGTAAAGTTTGTGTTAACAAGCCTCATTAAAAACCTTGGTCTATAAAACCCATTGGAACAAAACTAGACACAAGGAAAAGAGTGCAAGAACACACACCTTTCATTGACAATTCTTAGTCAGCTTAAATCATAACAAGTGTGGTTTGACTAGCCATAGGACTAAGGTTGCTTTCAGCCTGTATTAGCAATGTGCCAATGGCTTGCTCAAGTCGTCTCACTTTGGCTCGAGTAATGGGCCCACTTGGCAAATCTAAAGCTTGTTGAACTCCTCCTTGTTCGAACTTCACTGTGTCTTCTTGTTATGGTGCTTGTTGCTGGTATCATATCATCCTCTCTTTGTTGAGAAGGATTTGACCTCAAATTTGAATTTCATGACACAAAATGAGCTAAGTCAGCAATGTTAAAGTTATTACTCACATTTTACTTACCTTGGAGATCCAATTGATAGGCATTGTTGCTGATCTTCTCGGTAATTTTGAAAGGACCATCCATTCTTGGCATGAGCTTTAATTTCTTTTCATTTGGAAACCTTTCTTTCCTTAGGTGAATCCAAACCAGATCATCCTCCTTGAAGATCACTTCCTTGTGGCCTCTATTGGCTTGTTCGTTATACTTTTTTGTCTTCTCTTCGATGTTAGATCTGGCTTGTTCATGGATCTTCTTAACGAATCCAACTTTCTTCTGTCCATTCATGCTAAGTCTCTCACTCAAATCTAAAGGCATTAGATCCAAAGGAGAGATGGGATTGAACCCATAAACAATATGTAAATGGTGAATACTTAGAAGTTGAATGCACAAAATGATTGTATGCAAACTCAACATGTGGCAAACAGTCTTACCAAGTCTTAAGATTTCGTTTAACTAAAGCTCTAAGAAGAGTAGAAAATGTTCTATTAACCACTTTAGTTTGACCATCTATTTGTGGATGACAAGTAGTAGAGAACATCAATTTAGTACCTAGCTTAGACCACAAAGTTTTCCAAAAGTAACTAGAAAACTTAGTATCGCGATCTGAAACTATGGTCTTAGGCATGCCATGAAGTCGAACTATTTCCCTAAAGAAAAGACTAGCAACATTCACTACATCATTAGTTTTGTGGCTAGGAATAAAATGTGCCATCTTAGAAAAATGATCTACGACCACACAGATTGATTCACGTCCATGTCTAGTCCTAGGTAGTCCCACAACAAAATCTATATAAATGTCATGCCATAGATGCAAAGGAATATGGAGAAGGGTGTACAAACCGTGAGGCTGAGACTTAGCCTTAGCCATTTTACAGGTTGGGCACCTTGTACAATACCTCTCAACATCTCGTTTCATGTATGGCCAATGGAACTGCTCTTGCATAATCTGCAAAGTCTTAGCAACTCCGAAATGTCCCATTAATACACCTGAATGAGCTTCCTTAACAAACAATTATCTCAAAGAAGAGTTAGGTACACACAAACGATTATCATAAAATAGAAATCCCTCGTGCCTATAGTATTTTCCAAAAGCAAACTTTTCACTCGCACTAAAAGTCTCTTTAAAATTGGAATCATTAGCATGGAGAGACTTGATATGTTCAAATCAAAGCAACTTAACTTCAAAAGTAGCAAGTAAGGTGTATCTTCTGGACAATGCATCAGCCACAACATTTTATTTACCTTTCTTGTATTTGATGACATATGGAAATGTCTCAATGAACTCAACCCACTTAGCATGTGTCTTGTTAAGTTTCTGCCGCCCTTTTAGATGCTTCAATGACTCATGATAAGTGTATATTACGAACTCTTTAGGCTAAAGATAGTGCTGCTATATTTGGAGAGACCTCACAAGAGCATAGAGTTCCTTGTCATATGTTGGGTAGTTGAGAGTGGCTCCTTCAAGCTTTTCACTGAAATATGCTATAAGTCTTCTCTCCTGCATAAGAACAGACTCAATACCTACAACTGAAGCATCACACTCAATTTCAAAGGTCTTAGTAATATGTGGAAGAGATAAAATTGAAGAATGAGTAATCTTCTCTTTTGAAACCTAAAAGGCTTCCTCTTGTGGTGAGTCCCATCTAAATCCCACATCCTTCTTGATTACTTCAGTAATAATGTGCAGCCAAGGTGCTAAAGTTCTTCACAAACCGCCTATAAAATCCAACTAGTCCATGGAAGCTGCGGACCCCACTAACGGATTTAGGACTCGATCATTCCTTGATAACTTTGATCTTATTTTCATCCAATCTAACTTCATCTGTACTCACAACAAAACGTAGAAAGATAAGGTTATATGTTCCAAATGTACATTTCTTTAAGTTAGCATAGAGTTTTTCTTTCCTAAGCACATCTAAAACCATCCTAATGTGTTCTAATGCTCTTCTAGACTCTTGCTAAAAACCAGAATATCATCAACCTCATGAATGTGTTAGGAGCATTGGTCAGACCAAATGACATAACTAACCACTCATATAGACCTTATTTCGTTTTAAATGCAGTTTTCCACTCATCACCTTCTTTAATTCTAATGTGGTGATAGCCACTCTTTAGATCAACCTTAGAAAATACCTTAGACCCATGCAACTCATCTAATATGTCATCTAGCCTAGGAAAAAGGTGTTGGTACTTCACCGTAATGTTGTTAATAGCACGACAATCTACACACATCCTCCAACTATTATCCTTTTTGGGCACAAGGAGGACCAATACAACACATGGACTCATGTTTTCTCTAATGAGTCATTTCTCTAATAGCTCGATCACTTGCCTTTCGAGTTCTTTGGTTTCTACTGGATTATTTCTATAAGTTGATTTGTTAGGTAATGAAGCACCTGGTACAAAATTAATTTGGTGCTCAATCCCATAGATTTGTGGAAGACCTTTAGGATTATCCTCTGGAAACACATCTTCATAGCTCTGCAAAAGATTAGCAATACTACTCGGAAGCTCTGATTCCAAGTCAACCATTGTTAATAAGTTCTCTTTAATCAATACTAAAGCATTAGGTGTAGTACTCCCTTAGTTTCATCTTTAGTGAACCGAGTAGTGGCGGCTTCATCCTTGTGTCTCATCATCATCTGATCCAAGTATACTTCATTTGGAGATGTGGGTAAAAGAGTAGTCTTCTTGCCATTAATCTCAAAGCTGTGCTTGTTTGTGAAACCATCATGGACCACACGACGATCAGATTGCCAAGGACGTCCAAGAAAAATGTGACAAGCTTCCATAGGTAATAATACATCACAAAGAATCTCATCTTGATACTTCCCAATGTTGATAGGTACTTGAACTTGCTTCTTTACTTACAATTCTCCTTCTTTACTCAACCATTGCAGCTTATATGGCCGACTGTATGGCAACTCTTTGAGATTAAGTTTCTAGACCAGAGTCTTGCTAGCAACGTTGGTACAACTTCCTCCATCAATGATCACACTGCAGATTTTGTCTTCTTACCATGCAACGTGTGTGAAACAAGTTTTCTCGTTGTGCTTGTTCAAAATCCTTGACAATAACACTAAGAGCTCTCATGGTGACTAGAAGAGGACTCTTTAGTGGCAAAATTCACCTTCAGCATCTGATGCTTCTTCAGACTTCTCATCCTCAGATTCAAACTCCCCATCCGCCCCTAGCATGATAATTCGGTGGTTAGGGCATTCATTAATGTAGTGTCCCAATCCATGAAAGTTGAAACACTTAAGATATCTGGCTCTGGTGTTGGTCTTCGTAGGTGCTTTAGTGTCCTTTGATCCATTTGGCTAGAGATCTTTAAAAACATAAGCTTTGTCTTCACCCTTAAAGTTGGATTTGAAATCTTTCTGAAAACCAGTTGGTGAATCTTTAAAATAGCTTACTCTGCTGCTGTTATAATTCGTTCGAGTACCCTTCCTCTTAAGTTGTTTCTCATACATCACAGCCTTATGCAGAAGTTCTTCTATGTCCAAGTAGTCACACACCTCCAGAGATCAATAAGATCTCTATTAAGTCCTCCTAAAAACCGAGACATAGTAGCTTCACTACTTTCTTGGATATCAGCTTGCAACATCAAGGTTTCCAGCTCCTGATAATACTCATCTACGGTCTTACTTCCTTGACTTAAATTCCTTAGCCTGGTGTGAAGCTCTCCATGGTGGTGGTTTGGCACAAACCTCTTACAGAGAAGTTGTTTCATTCTCCTCCAACCTCGAATAGAAAGCTCTCCATTATTTCTTCTGGTTGTTACAATTTGATCCCACAACTTAGAGCATAATCATAAAATTCAGTGGCAGCATAACGAACTTTGCTCTCTTCTATATAGTTCTGACACTCAAACACTAGCTCAATCTTTTTCTCCCACTCTAGGTAAGCATCATGATCACTATTACCATGGAAATGTGGTATCTTAAGCTTCAGACCATGAGAAGCATTATTTTGCTGCAATGGTGCTTCTTGCCTTACAAACCTCCTCATGTGAAAGGTCTGCATAAAATGATCACTGCCATAATAATTTGTAGCTTCATCATGTTGGCTTAAGTGTTCTCGTCCATTTTCTGGTGGTGGAGGTCGTATGTTGTGTCCACGATTGTTGTTATCCTCACGTCCAGATCCACTAGGTCCCTTAGCTGCATAATGAGTTAATTGTGCCTCCTTTCGAAAAGCATCAAGCTTAGCATCCATCATTTTACTCATCTGAGACATGATAGCTTCAATGAAGAGTTTATCATATCGAGCATTACTAGACTATGTATCCTCAGTTTCCACCATGTTTTTGCAAGAAAATTAAATAGACAAGCGAGTAATCTAATCCAAAACGTTTATAAACACTCAACAGAACTAGATCTACAATTCTATGACCTAGAATACCAAAAGACAATTATGTTTTCTGAATCTGCAACCAATATTCGAATGTAAAAGAGAATATGAAGAGTTTTCGATGGAACCTGACTAGATTTTGGATTTGATACCATTAAACACAATCCTGCAGTGAGATAGGAGAATACATGAGTGAGATCAAGTGGTTGTGAACTCCCCATGAGTTTCGAACACGAATCGGGAACCGAAGACTCAACTTGAAGGTGAAGAACGAGAATAGCCTCAAAAGTGATTGGATTCGAATGAAAACTAAACAGCGGATATAAAAGTAGTTAAGGGGTCTTATGATGAGTTTTGAGCTAATTCTGACGAGCGAATGAGAGTGAACAGTGAGAAAGAGAACCAGCGTTTTGGAGAATTTATGGATTGAATTGAACTACCAAGAGTGATGAGAAAAACTCTTGATCTTCGATCTTGTAAACAATTCGGATATGAGACACACAAATAGTTAACAAGCTTGAGGATATTACATCTCAAAGATCGAACAAGTTTGAAAAGAGGATTTTTGATTAAAATGTTTGATGAAAAAGACAAACTAGGGTTCTAGGCTTATATAGGAGTCTCAGCCACAAATTGAGCTTTGGAACAAAGTGGGCTGAGAATACAAAAGCAAAAACCTCAAATCATAAGTAAATAAAAGGTCCAAATAAGCCTTGATCGAAATTGAGTCTTCTTTACCTTTCTTAGCAAGTTGTCAATGATGAATGATGTAAAGTTTGTGTTAACAAGTCTCATTAAAAATCTTGGTCTAGAAAACTCATTGGGACAAAACTAGACACAAGGAAAAGAGTGCAAAAACACACACCTTTCATTGACAACTCTTAGTCAGCTTGAATCATAATTAGTGTGGTTTGATTAGCTATAAGACTAAGGTTGCTTTCAGTGTGTATTAGGAATGTACCAACAACTTGCTTAAGTAGTTTCACTTTGGCTCGAATAATGTGTCCACTTGGCAACTCCAAAGCTTGTTGAACTCCTCCTTGTCCAAACTCCATTGTGTCTTCATGTTCTGGTGCTTGTTGCTGATCCATTATCATATCACATTAGTTACCATTAATTAACAGTACAGAGCTGAGTTAATAGCCCAACCAAACATGAGGTATTGTCTGAAACTTCTTCTTGGCAATTCCTATGAGGTCGCAGTACTCTGAATAATCAAGCATGTCGCGGAAATCTACAAACAGTTTCTCAAACATCTTCCACTGTACTTTCATTGGTCTTGAATACAGATATGGAAGAAAACCCTGTCCTTATTATAGTAGAAAGAGAGATTTAGTATTCTACAAAAAAGTGTTTATGAAAACTACAAGGTGTAGTACAGTGTTTCCCCTTACATCATACTTTTTGTGCGATTGATTTCAGCACGATAAATGTATGTTTCGTGTCCTCTAAATTGTCCAGAAGAACCAGCCAAATCACTCTTGCAAGCTCATCAGCTTCTTCTTTCGATTTGCCACTAACTATGAATTGGTCTACCACCAGAAGACGTCAAATAAATGTCATTAGCAGTGAACAATTAGGGATACATAAACAACCTAAGTAGAAAACAAAAGTACCAATCAAGGTTCCATGTAAAACTCCTGAAGCTGATCTTTCAAGAACAAGTAAATGTGTCCCAGCATCTCATCTATGTCTGTATCCACACCTAATATGTTTCTGCTGATGTATAAAGCCACATATCTCCTGCAGCTAAAAGGGCTACTTAAGTTCCTGGAGTCTAACAACAGATATCCGATAAGCTAAGCTTTAAACAGGTTTGAAAAGTGCATTTCAGTCACCTTTTACTTAATCCTTGAGGGATGGGTTCAATCCATCTCTTCGTTTTACTAGCAAGAGGATATGTTCGATTAAGAGCAGCCTGCCATAGCATTCTATGCGGAATAAATTCCCCCACTGTTTTCTGACACAAGATACTTGCTCCCACTTTGTTATTGGAACTAAGATAAATATCTTTATCAAGAGATCCTCTGTAAGCTTCCCGAAAGGACTATCATTTTTCATCCTCGGCTCAACGTTATCTTTGCTCCTACTCATGTTATCCTGCAACACATGTTTACATATATAGGTCCTCAATAATAAGGAAACTACAGGGAGGAAAAGTTCATTCGAGCAAAGGAAATACCAGAAGAAACAAAGACACACTACTACATAAAAAGCATCATCAGTGTCTCCTATACATTCCATCGAAATCAAACAGAACATTCTTGATTATCACTCATTTATCAACTTGTAGTATGTTAGTCTCTCTGAGTGACAACAAAATTCTTAACTGGGAAGCATACATACCTTACTAGAAAGAAACATATTACTCTCACATTCTTAATCCCGGGAACTTCATTCCTAAACCGAACGATAAAAGAGGAGAGAGATATTCACAATCTGGAAATATCAGACTGAAAAACAAACTTACCAATTGCTTACTGCAAGAGACGGAGATGAAGCAACCAACTTGCCAATTGCTATACGATTTATAACTAATAAAAGATTAAACTTTTTGTTCAATGCAAGGAAAAAGCAACGAAATTTGACCAAAACTCCATCTAAGTTTAGAAAACCCTTTTCATTATACTCAAATCAACAACACAATATGTCAAGAAAACGTCATTAGAGACAAAGAAAGCCCCAAGAAAAAAAACTTGAAGAATTCAAAATATTTTATAGCAGAAAGGGTAACTATGAAGATAACTCTGTACGAGCTGAGTAAAAGACAAAGAAGAGCATCGGTTTCAACATGTGAAGCCAAGAAGAAGCCAAATCAAGTGAAGATCAAATGAAATTACCAGAGAAAGTAGTCGTACTCCCACAGAATAAAGACTTAGAAGACAAACGAGCATGAAAATGATCTCATGGATTGATGACCACAGATGCTTTCACTCCAATTCGGTTTAATTCAACCCTACTTGACCGAAGCAAACCAAAAAACTATATTCAATTAAAAAAATATCGAACGACATCGTTTTATAAAAGTGGACCAATCTAGGAGAAGCCCAATAGTAGCCCATAAATATTGAGACAAAATCGTAAAATACAAATATGGAAGAGGGTAAAGAAGTAGTTTAAAGGAAGAGCAATGTGACCAAATGGGAGGACAACAGATTGCGCGGCTTTTCTGACAATATTCTCTGTACCATTCTTCCTCCTCTCTTTTTCTCCTTTCATTCATAGATCTCTCATTTGCAAACCAAAACCAAATAATATTATTATTATTATTATCTTCCTTTATGTTATGGCTTTCATTTACTTTTATTTTTCTTGGACTAACAAAAAAAAGTTTACGAAAAAGTAGTAGGATTTATTAGATGATAGATTTTAATAAATTTTATAAATATTTATAAATTTTTTATTTTATATAGAATTTTTTGATTTTAAAATTAAAATGAATTTAAAAATTAATACACTGTATTTTAATGGAATATAGATCTTTAAACTAATACTCAAGTAATATATAATCTAAATATAAATTTTAAAATTTGTGACTGAATAATATATGATTTGTAAGTATTTCTAAATTATTAAAATCTATTTTTTAATAACTTTTTAAAGTAAATCCAAAAACTTAAAATGATATTTAATAAGTCAGTTGACCCATGAACCTTGTAAGGGTTTTGACTGGGAATAGAAAATTTTGAGGAAAGGTTCTTAAAGAAAAAATTTGTAGTCTTTTATTTGTTTGTTGGAATTTGAATTCAGAAGTTTTAAGAGCTTTTAATTATGAATTATTGAATTTAATAAGGGTTTCTGTCTTTCATCTCACATAGTCACATTTATATTTTGCTCTCTCTTCTCTTATATTGAAAACTTGAATAGAGAGAGATAGTAAAGAGTAAAGACACAAAGCTTTCTCTTTCTTTCTCAGTTGCAAGTGGTACAACAACATTTCCTATTCTTCAGTCTACTGTCTTTGTCTTTCGTTTTCAATTCTCATTTTTCAATTTTATATGGCTTCATGGGTTTCTCTTTATTACTTAACTTTTGAAATTTTTATGTTTTTTACACACTCTCAGTGCACTTTAGTAGTGAGTGTTGATCTATCAAGGATTTGAGTGTTCTAAGGTAGAGATAGATTAATCGAATCTGAAAGTTCAGACCAAGGCTGTTGTTGCTACTGACTGATCTTGTGGAAAATTTTGATTTTTTATGTACTTTTCATCTTCTGTCGGTCTGTCTGATTCTCTAGGGTTTGGTCTTTGATCCTGTGATATCTTTCTAGATTCATGCATTTATACCATTCTCTGGTTTGGTTGTTTCTTCGTGTAAGTTCGTTGTGGCTGTCTGGCTGAAGAGAAACGCTTTTTCAGGCAAAGAAATCTGAATTTTAGATCTAAAGAGAGATTCACCCAGTTTTGAGGAAATGGATTTCTTGAAAGTCAGAAAATTTCGGAAGTCACGGAAGCCAAACCTTGAAAAGGAGAAAGAAGAGAAGACATTGGCACAGCAAGAGCAGGCAAGGAGTGAGAACACTGCAGCTGGTGTGACAGATTTGGGGAAAGCAGACGAGATCGAAGATGACGATGATGATTTCATTACTAATGAGGTTAAGAGAAGGCTGAAAGAGTTAAGAAGAAACAGTTTCATGGTGTTGATACCTGAAGAAGAAGAGGAAGAGGAAGATTCGTATCTAGACAAAGAAGATGAGGGAGAAGACAAGTGCTCAAGTGAGTGGAGAGATGTGGTCGCTGAAGGACTTCAATGGTGGGGAGGTTTCGATCCTGTCTATGAAAAGTATTGTGAGCGTATGCTCTTCTTTGATCGCTTACGCTCTCAGCAGCTCAAGGAGACTGGTAAAGGCTTCTTGCTTTGATCTCTTTTTACTGAGTTTATCTATTATACTGATCTCTTACGAGTTGTTCTTTCATGGATGTGTTGGCCACTACTCTCCACTCTCTCAGGCATTGGAATTGCTCCAAGTCCATCGACTCCATCGCCAAGATCTGCGTCTAAGAAGCTATCATCTCCTTTTCGATGTCTTTCTCTCAAAAAGTTGGATGTGCCCGAAGAAGATACTGAGCATTTGCAGCAGCCAGAGATCTACTCTTATCAAGATTTAGAGACGGCGTATGTTGCTCAACTCTGTCTCACTTGGGAAGCGCTTCACTGTCAATACACGCAGTTGAGCCACTTGATCTCATGCCAACCCGAAACCCCGACTTGCTACAGCCATACTGCCCAACAGTTTCAGCAGTTCCTGGTCTTATTGCAAAGGTATATAGAAACTGAGCCATTTGAAAAGGGTTCAAGATCTGAACTTTATGCGCGTGCCAGGGATGCAATGCCTAAGTTACTTCAAGCTCCCAAGATCGAAGGTGATTTTCTCAACCATACTGGCATGGCAACTTAAAAAGCTTATGCGATGTAGAGTAACACTTTAAGTTGGTTATGCTCAAACATCTCAGGATCAGAGGAAAAGGAGATGGAGAAAGATACAACTTTCATTGTTTACGCTGATGATCTCATCAAAATCATCGAGAGCTCTATCCTGACTTTCAACGTTTTCTTGAAAATGGATAAGAAGAAACCAAATGGGGTTATACACTTGTTTGGGAACAACAACCATATGAATTCTACAACCCCATTGCAACTGGTTCAGTCATCCATTGATAAAGTACGATTTCTCTGTAACGACACGCTTATGTAACATGAGTAAATGTAGAAGCTACGTTTGTTGCTTTGGTTTCTAAGAGATGAACTCTTGCAGAAGAGGGTGAAAGCAAAGGAGCTAGCGAAGAAAACAAAAGGGTTGAGAAAGAAATCATGGCCTCAAACATGGGAAGGTGTTCAGCTCTTGTTTGCATCCATCGACATCAAACTCGCAACAAGGGTTCTTGGAATGGCGAAAATCAATAAAGAGCATCTTCTGTGGTGTGAAGAAAAGATGAAAAAGCTCGACTTTTCTGCTGGGAAGCTTCAAAGACACCCATCTCCAGTTCTTTTCCCTTTTTGATAATATATGATGAACACACAGTGATTTCGACTTCATCTATTCCCTTTAGGGCTTTTGCATTTTGCAGACAAATCAAAGAAGAAATTGTGTGTTTGTTCCATTTGCATCATTAGCTTTTGTCTCAAGGGTCTAATGCAAAGAACACTTGATTCAGTCTTAAGATTCACTATTAAGGGACCATTTGCATTGTAATTTTGGATTTAGCACATGTACAAGAATCCAATGTTGTCTTGTTTATGGGAAACTAAATCCATGATGATGATGATGTTGATGGAAAAGTCTTATTCTTCTATCACTTTCATTGTTTTTGGACATGGTCCTTGATGTGTCATTAAAGGACCCTTTTTTTATTTTCCACGCTTCACATATAGCAAAAATCCTAATAACTATAATTGAGAAATAGAAATTTTGAATATCTGTTTTGTTGATATAAAACAAATTAGATTTTCTTATGTAAAATCTAAATTAAATTTGTGCAGGTGTGATCCAAAAATAAAAGAAGAAGAAACAAAAACAGGAAAAAAAGAAACCTAAAGTGTGTTTTGGTGGTAGTAACAGGCAACAGAGACACAGCCACGTGAACGTATCTCTTTCAATTAGAAGTGTCAACACGTGGCAAACCTAGTCACCAAATTTAAAACAAAAGCCAAAATGACGAAACTGGGCTCAAACACATCATCGTTAGAGCACATTAGTCAGGGGTACTTTTGTCATTTATGGAGACGACGACCTCTTCGTTTGCGAATCCTCAGCGATTCTGAATCTTGTAATATTTGTTGTTAATATGTGATATCGAGAAACTCTTTTAAAATCAAAATTCGGGTATTAAAAAAAGATTTAACATCCTCAATAATTGCCAAGAAAAAACGTTTAGATAGTCTTGACTTGGTGACTCAACGAAGCCCTTGAAGCAAAACTTTTCAAAGGGTTTAGTTTTAGTCTCTCTATCTTTCTTTTTCTCTGAGGTCTCTTCTCTGCGACATTTTATTTTTCGAGCTCTTGAGAAAGAAAAAAACACTTTCATTGAAGCTTGAATATCAACATCAGGTACTTAACTCTGTTTCGTTTTCCCTTTTCCTTCTCTGTATCTGCTTCGTTTATCTGCTTTTTTCTTCTACAAGTCATGCAAGAAACTAGTCTATGATAAAGTAAAGTCTTTGTTTTTTCTTTAAATTTTGATCCCGATTATAGACTCTGGATACGATTTATGAATGAGTCAAACGGTTTCTTGTGGTTTAGAAAAAGATGACGTCTTTTGATGATCTTGTTAGTTTTTGCTGATGGTTGGTTGACTGATTTTTGTGTTTTAGGAAATGATAAATTGGTGTCTGAAATTTCGATCCTTGATGAATAGATTTCAATCTTATGTGGTCTGTTACTTGTTTTTTGTTGTTTTGATTAGTGAAATTTGGGACCACATCTTAAGAGCTATTAGCTTTTTGTTTTCTTTATGGACTTTGGTTCTGCAGAACTACTTTGAATTTTCTGGCTTTTTTCTCTGTTTTATGGTTTCGTTGTGTCAGGTATTGCGGAATATGGAGGATTGTTTATAGATAGGAGAGTATGACGACGCAGAGCGCTATGAGAATGGTTGAGGGTGATCATATTAAAAATTGGGAGGCTTCTAGGGATAGTGGGATCTTTGGTTCACTAGATATGGCGGTTGAAAATTTAGGGTTCCTTATGAAAAGAAATAGGTTGGATAGTGGTGATCATACCGGGAAAACCCCTAGTAGGAGTGGAAGTGCCCCCCCTAGCATGGAAGGTTCCTTGGCAGCTCTTAGGAATCTCTTAAAACAACAGGAAGATGGTAGCTCTGAAGTTTTAAGTAGGGCTATTGAGAATTATGATTCTGAGGAAGAGATACGTAGGGATCCTGCATATGTAGCTTACTATTTGTCGAACATCAATCTGAATCCGAGACTCCCTCCTCCGTTAATCTCACGGGAGAATCAGCACTTGGTGCGCCATTTGGGTGATATTGGTGAGAATAATCTGAGTCCAACAACCTCTTGGGATAATATGGGGATAAGATCCTCCTTGCATTCTTCTAGAACTGCCCTTTCGACCCATCGAGAGGAGCCTGAAGATGAGGCGTCCTTGGGTGAACAACAACCTTATGGTTCTTTGTCGGGTCGTCGTAAGAGCTTAGCTGACATGATTCAGGTACATTGTTTCTCACTCTATCTCTTGTTACTAACATATTAGCCTTTGATCTTTGGCTCCACTTATTCATTTTACATGATAGAAAATCTCCCTCTTACACTTTCTTTTATGTTCAAGCGGCCTCATTCGGCAGGGAATCATCCAACAGCACAAGACATCCACGCTATATCCTCTGATACATCTTCAGAAAACACAAGAGGAGTACAGGAGCCTAATGTAAGTTCAGTTAATATGCTGAGGGAGACAGATTCTTTCTCCAGGGATGCCGTTGCTGGTGAAGATCCCTTTACAACTGATTTGGGCTCACAAAGTTCTACTAATGCACTTAAAGAGAGATTAAACATGAGGCGAGCTAGCCATGAGGACACCAATCTCTCTGTGTTTGGTGCTTCTCCTCCATCCTCCACTGCTTCGAGAATGAGGAGGAACCAAGAAGACCAACAATCTCAGGGCAGGAGAATGCCTCAGCAATACACAGCTTCATCATATCAGGTTCAAGCTAGTTCATCACAACAAATGACCTATCCTCGGATGGGTGGTACACATGACATGATGCAGAGCTTACCTAAGATTGCAACTGGCGAGGTACATTCAAACTTTCAGTCTCCTCACGGTTTGGCACCGCCTACTATGTATACATCAACAGCAGCATATATGACATCTCTGAGCCCGTTTTACCATCAAAACTTTCAGTCCTCGGGTATGTACCTCCCGCAATATAATTATAGTGGTTACCCTCCGGGTTCTGGTATTGTCCCTCAATATATGAGTGGATACCCATCTCATGAAGCGACTGTTCCTATGCCATATGATGTCTCACCGACTTCTTCAAGCTACAACAATGCCCGGATGCTGCCTGGAGTATCATCGACTGGACAAAACATTCCTTCTCTTGTGGATCCATTTCAATTACAATATTTTCAACAGGTTCAAGTGGATGCGTATTCTCCTTCGTTTCAGAGCAGCACTGATTCTTTTGGGCAGAAAGACCAACAAGCTGCTGGCTTTATGGCAAATCATGAACCGAACAACAGTCCATTGAGTCCAAGTTACGGGTTGCAAAGTCTGCGGCACATGGGAAACTATTTTGCAGTGCCGCCTGGTGTGAGAGTCACGCCGCAGTATCCAGGATCACCTCTTGCTAGTCCAGTGATACCATCCTCTCCGGTTGGAGGAATGATGAACCACTTTGGAAGACGTAGTGAAACAAGGTATCAACAAGGACCGAGTAGGAACACTGGGATTTACCCTGGTGGATGGCAAGGGAACAGAGGAGGAGCCAACAGCATCATTGATGATATTAAAAGGCACTCTTTTCTCGATGAACTCAAGTCTCCAAACGCTCGTAAACTGGAGCTGTCTGACATTGCAGGACGCGTTGTTGAATTCAGGCAGTGTTTCTGCTCTAATACATATATTTTCTTCTTTAATCTGTGTGTTAAAAGCATCCAAAGATCTCATAGTAAAATTAATTCACTGCTCATTTTTCTGAACTTCAGTGTCGATCAGCATGGCAGCCGGTTTATTCAACAGAAGTTGGAGCACTGCTCTGATGAGGAAAAGGCATCTGTTTTCAGTGAGGTTCTTCCACAAGCTTCAAAATTGATGACTGACGTTTTTGGAAACTATGTTATCCAAAAAGTGAGCTACTTCTAATTTTTATTCTTGAAAAGTCGTATTTGTGTCCATAAGTTTGTTGATAAATATTGATTTTTGTATCAGTTCATAGAATATGGGACTCCAGCACAGAGAGAAGAACTTGTGAAGCAACTTGCTGGGCAGATGGTTTCTCTAAGCTTGCAAATGTATGGATGTCGTGTGATACAAAAGGTAAAAACTTATTAACGTTGAGTTCGTTATATCAATCTCATTGTCTTAAAGTGGCTTATAGTTAAGTTTTCGTGTGCCTGTTTGTACTCTATGATATTTATAGGCCCTTGAAGTGATCGATGTTGACCAAAAGGAGGAACTAATTCGTGAGCTCGATGGAAATGTGATGAAGTGTGTTAGAGATCAAAATGGAAATCATGTTATTCAAAAGTGTATTGAGGGTATGCCTGCAGGTAGAATTGGATTCGTTATTGCTGCTTTCCGAGGTCAAGTCGCCAATCTTTCTACTCATCCTTATGGATGCCGAGTTATCCAGGTAAATGGTAAACAGCGAGCAATGCTTCTTGTGTTTTAATTTGAAATATTTACTCTTTTTCTGGCTGCGTTGTTATAGAGAATCTTGGAGCATTGCTCAGATGATGAGGAGACGCAATGTATAATCAATGAAATACTGGAATCTGCATTTGCTCTTGCTCATGATCAGTATGGGAATTATGTTACTCAGGTTTGGATAATTTAAATTCCAATGTCTCCCCTTGTGGTTTCTTGATTTCATTTTGTTCTAAGTCTTGTGCTTCGGCTTATCTTTTACGTGTAGCATGTTCTGGAGAGAGGAAAGCCCGATGAAAGAAGACTGATCATAGAGAAATTAACAGGGAATGTTGTTCAAATGAGTCAGCACAAATACGCATCCAACGTTGTAGAGAAGTGTCTGGAACACGCTGATAGTACTGAGAGAGAGTTACTGATTGAAGAGATAGTGGGGAAATCCGAGGAAGATAACCACTTGCTGGTAAGAATAAAATCCTAAAGGAAAACTCTCTGAAATCAGATTGGACTTATTTAACACTCTTTTCTTCTGCAGGCAATGATGAAGGATCAGTATGCAAATTACGTAGTCCAGAAAGTTCTGGAGATCAGTAAAGATCAGCAAAGGGAGATTCTGGTGCAGAGAATGAAAATTCATCTCCAGAGTTTGCGGAAGTACACATACGGGAAACACATAGTAGCCCGTTTTGAACAACTATTCGGTGAAGGTATTTTTCTCTAAAAACTAGAATTTGAGCTTTCCGATAGGTTTGTGCTTAAAAGATTCTGAACTTTCTGATGTTTTGGACAGAGAGTGAAGCTTCAGAGTAAGGAACAGAAGGCTAGAGAGAAGATTTTCATTTGGGTTGCCAATTTGGACAATGTTTGAGTTAGACATATATTTGAAAGTGCCTCTGTATATATATATGCTTGTATCTATGAATGGAAGCGTGATGGTATAAACTATGTGTATATGATGTGGACATGATTTGTGGTTAAATTGATTTGCCTTTTTGTTCCTCACTTTTGAGTTTTGACCGAGGCACAATGGGAATGAATTAGCAGCCTAAATAGGGAAAATAACTCAGCTTCTTACATCTCGGGGGAATCAAAACACTCCCAAGTGCTAACAAAGCAGCTCATGGGGCAAAGCCAAGCCCCCACATTCGCCGAATCAAAACTTTAAAATGTGAGCTCTAAGTAACGATCGTGATTAAGGTTTAAATTTCGTCATTATAAAAGTGGCTTGGTGCTGGAGGCGAGCAAAATATCTTTCCAGGCTTCATAAAAGACCCAAGTGATACCTGAAGACGGCATGACCTTTAAACAACTCGCTCCCCATCCTCTGTAGAGTCCCCTCACACCTTCTTCCTTCACTACTTCTGCTATTGCTGCAGCCATGTTCGGTGGGCATTTCCCCTTCAGAGCTCCCACCATCAACCGCTTCCGTGCCACTTCCAACGGGAAGCTTATGGTACTTGCCGTTAGACCTGGCCAGGTCCATCAGAACATAGGTTTCATTCATTTTGAGCTTTAAACATGCCTAGAATCAGGATAAAACGAAGTTTTGGTTTTGTTATTTACCAGCTAGAGCGCCAAGAACAAGCATCTCTGGACGGCTTAAAGCTTTTTTGTTCTTGGATTTGCAATAAGAAGTTTTCAGTTTGTCATACATGAAATAATAACACGTGCTGTATGGAAGCATTCCAATCAGTGTCGGCCTTAAGCCAGCATAGAATCCACCAATTCCATTGTCTTTGAGTATCCTTGGAACTGCAAGGGTTAAGTTTGGATAAATCTCAGGGCTCACCGTCAATCTATCCTGGTAAGATCAGAGAAAATCAGTCACTTTTAATTCTTAATAACATAAAGCTTTAATTTATGCTGTATGCAAACAATATTTTGATAGACTAATAATAACCTTGAGGACTTCGAGGGGATGGCAAACAAGTGTACTGGCAATACCAGCAGCTGCACCAGCCACAGCAACGGGAGATATCCATGATATAGAGGGACTGAAACTAAGATCACCTATTTCAGTCTTTGCTTCCTCAATCTTCTTCAACTTCTCTTGTGCTGATGTCATAGCACGCTTGACACACTCAAATGTCCCCAACTCAATTGCTTGGGTTGGAATGATTCGAATCATATTGATTTCGTTGCCAGCCCAAAGACCTATCCAACCTTGCTTCTTTATGATTTCCACAAAACTACCTGGAATGCTTCTCGATCCAACACCAACTATCATTCTTGTCCTGTCAGATTTCACACAGCCCAATGCAATTATATTTAAATTCTGACACATCCAAGTGGATATAGAGATTCCAAAGTGGATAATTTAGACCTTATAGTTTCAAGTGGAGCAAGAACAGCTTTGGTCATAGCTCCAGCTAAAGCCCCACTAAGAAATTCACGGGCTTCCCTCGACCTGAAGAAATCCTGAATCACCACAAAAATTAGGAAACACAGAAAAGATAAATATCACAAAATGGTTCTATACAAATCATCCAATCACGTAAACAATGGTCCCCAGTAGAGATTCGCAATAGCTTTTTTTTTTTTTTTATCTCATTTGAATATCAAAACCACTCAATACCATTCCCAGAACAGAATACATATTGTCATAACTCGCGGCACCAAATTTTTCGAAAGCCGTATTCAAAAATCCAATTAACGAAGCAGAGGAAATAAAAAAGGACTCACTTTTACAGGGATCGTAAAGTCAGGAAACCGAGGCTGGAGAGGAATAGGAGAATCCGATGGAACAGAAGAAACAGAGTTCTTGTGCATAGCCACAAACCCTTCCTTTGGAACAACCAATGCCATTTTTTCCCTAAACCCACTAATCTATCTGCCTCTCTGACTCCGTTTGTTCTCTCAAGGCTTTTATCAGAGAGAAGACACAGGAGATTCAACAAAGAGCAATAGAGAGAAATGAATATTCAAATAAGCATACTTTAGAGAAATAAAAAACAACAAACTTTGATTGTGAACAGACCTAGAAGAGTGTAACTATATTAAGCTTTAGGGTTTATGCCGTTTATGTGCTTCTCCCTATATATATTTGTGGAGCATGTGGAGACTCTTAGACTATCCAGAGTCGTCTTTTTCGAGGATTTTAAGGGGTAGATATTTCAAAGACTCCAACCCATTAATACTTAACCGATCTTATTATCTTTCATATGGATGGTAAAATATTATTTCTCCTCGTGTATTGGTAAGAAAAAGTCTTATTAAAAAGATTGGTAATGGACAATCCATTTTTTGATGTGGCATGATCTTTGAATTCCAGAAATGTTTCCAAGACATACTATTGGAAATATCCAATTATTTATCCAGATCTAACATTGGCAGATTTGATTGATCATTCATCAAACACATGGAGAATTCCGCTCATCAAACACATGACCCTAGAAATGTTTCTATCATCATAGGAATTAGACTCTCATATGTCGGGAGACCAGATTATCATAGCTGGTATTATAATAAATTAGGTTGATACTCAATAAATTGTAGTTATAAGGCAATGACTTTAATGGGCACTAGGGAGGAAGTTTGTAATGGACCTTCCACCGTAGAGATCCATAGTAATGGTTGGGATTTGGATTGCCTGCCTAAAATAAAACATTTCCTTTATTATTTAGTTTTGTTTTGTCTTTCGGTTAGAGAAAACCTAATAAACAAAGTAATTACATGTGTTTCAAGCATGATGTAGGGCATCAATTAACCACATTCTTTTTGAGTGTTCCCGGATTTATAAACATGAGATTTATCTAATACTTTTATAGAAATAGGAGTTTTTCCCAACGTCGACCATTTTACGAATTTGGATTATCTATTATGGAGACTACTAGATGTTGAGGAGTTTATGATTTATCTATAGATTCTTTGAAATATATGAAAAGCAAGAAATGAAATTTTTTTGGTAATTTGGGATAGAGACCCTAGAAATATTTTTTTAAATTGCTAAAGAGGAGACCAAAGAATAGTAGTTCAAGCGGAAAAGAAACAAGAGAGATCATATACCTTTTCTCAGGTCCAACCAAATAAGTTATGGGAGGAAGTATCTAAACCTTTGATAGGAGAGCAAAGTTTCTCTGGGACATCACTATTTTATCGACGATTTCTGGAAGTACTCGTAGTATTTCTCAGGATTGGGATGGTTCTGCTTCCCAGTGATATGTTCATATTTTGATCACTTTAGCAACATATTTTAGGTAGATTTGCATAATCATTCATAGCATTTTATGCACTTTAGAGTCCCTTATGAGCATTTTCGCATACATTATGCGTTTGGAGACACTTAGGTGCAAAAGAGCTAAATTTGGAGCATTCTGAGGTAAAATTGGCTTAAAGACTGCAAGGATGAGCCTAAGGCGTAGTGCATGAACTGAAGACCCTGAAGTTGGGCTAAATTTCTGAAGCTCAGAATTTGATCCTGAAGGCTCCAACTCGCATGTACCATTGAAGCTGAGCCAAATTTCTTAAACTCAGAATTTGATCCTGAAGGCTCCAACTCGCCTATACCCCTGAAGCTGGGCCAAATTTTTGAAGCACAGAAGACACCAGCTCGCCTGTACCAGCGAGTGCAGCCTTAAGTGAATCAAGCTTAAACATCAAAATTGAAGATTGCTCAGGCTAAACTCGCCAGTGTGGACTCGCCTGAACCAGTCAAGCAACACCCTCCGACTTCATTATTTTAAACCATCTTTGTCAGATGCTGTAATTAGGGATTTTATGTTTTGGGGATCTATATATACCCCTTAAGCGAAAAACGCAAGGACAATTTTTAACCTATCTTTGAAAAAACTTTTAATTCAGCAAAGACTTTTATCTCTTTTTCTCCTTGCCTTCTTTCTTATTGTTTCTAGATCTAGTTTGATGTGTTAAGAGTCTAAGGAGCTAAGCCCATTTTCTTCTTCAGTTTTTAATGCTCTTTCTATCTATGTCTTTTATTGCAATTTTTGTGTTCGTGCTCATAACCATGAGTGAGTAGATCCCTAAGGGTCTCATGAGGAAGAGGCTAGATCTATGTCTGATTCCGGGTTTTTAGCTTGTTTAGGTGTTTGATGTGTAGATCTACCTTTCTGTTTGAGCTCAGTGCTAGTTTCATCATGATCACATGAGACTTGATCCGCTTGAGCTCTAGATCTGAGAAGTTCTAGTGTTCCAAGCTTAGGTGTAGTTAGGACTAACATTCCTATCCCAAGAGATTGGTTTAGGTTGTTAGTTGGCTGATTTGAGAACTTGTTCATCCTGCCAATCTGCTGAGAAGTCTCCAAAGAGATTTGGGTTAGATCTCAGCAGGTTGAGATTTCATGTTCATGAGAATGGCTTGTTTACCCAGATTTTGTGTTTCCCCTTGCTTAATAGGTTGCTAGACAAGCTTAGGAACTCTTAGTCGGACTGAAATCATTGACCTTTCTTCCTCATGACCTTGTGTTAGCCCTTTGATTTTCGAAGTTCATACCCTGTTTTAGGTACTTGCTCTGGTTTTCTTTATACTCTATTTTTGCCATTGTTGCTTGCTATGTTTCGCCTGACCCTAAAAATTGTTGCACTTGAACTAGATTGGTTTAACATATATCTTTGCTAGCATCACACTTTGGTTTGTTACATATTGTACTGCAATAGATTTGATTAACTAGGGGTACAAATCCTATTATCAAATTGGCATCGTTGCTAAATAAGTGTTTTGTGCTACATATTGGATCTTAGAACCGTATAAGATCAAGTTTTTCTTGTTTTTGTTGTTTTTGCTACGTTTCAGGCATACACGTAAGACTCACTCTTCAATCTTAAGCACACTTGCCAACGTGACCACCGAGTTCACCCTGCGTGTTGATGCAAACGAGATCCAAAGGTCCTCCTGAACCACCCATATCTCTTAGTTCAATCAACCTACTCGTTAGAGAGCTCATAGCTCACCAAATTAGGCATGCTAATCTGCATATTGAGGTTGTAGACATGGCTGACTCTACGACACCTGATGACACTACAAATGGCTCATACACACCGCCCCACCCCATCTGATTCCATCGCTTGCCACTCCACCACCAAGGCGAATTCGACCTATTGGTGCTGGTGATGCACTGTCGTTGCACACACCACGACAAGGCATTAGACCCTCTATTCCCAACAACAAATTTTAGATTAGGAGTAGTTTGATCACTATGGTGCAGAATAACAAATTTCATGGCTTACCATATAAATATCCTCTAGATCATTTGGAAGAGTTTGAGCGGGTATGCGATTTAACTCGAATTAATGGAGTCTCAGAAGTCGCATTTAAGCTGTGACTTTTCCCTTTCTCATTGGGAGATCAAGCAAATGTATGGTAAAAACACCTTCCGCAGGGGGTCAATTACATCATGGGCTGATTGCAAGCGCGTCTTCTTAGCCAAATTTTTCTCGACCTCTCGCACAACCAAGCTTCGCGATGCCATATCCAACTTTTCTCAAGCTGGTACATAATTCTTAGTTGACGCTTGGGTAAGGTACAAAATGTACCAGTCATAATGTCCCCATCACAGTATATATGAAAAGAGCATCTTGAGCCAGTTCTACAGGGGTTTTTATTCCAGGTTGCAAATGCTATTGGATACTGCCAGCAATGAGAACTTTATGAATCAAGATATTGAAGATGGTAGGAATTTGATTGAAAATTTAGACTTAGCAGATGGCCAATATGGTGAGGACTTCGATTGTTCGAGCGTGGTACAATAGATTCTGCATCTATGAGCATGAAAGACCTGAGAGTATTGAATGATAAGATAGATTAGTTACTGATGGTGCACCATAAGCAAGTTAACATGATTGGTGAGGAAACCCCAGAAGAGGATACACACGTTGCTGAGGTCAATTTTATGCAAAATCAACAGGGCCAAAAGTCATGGAACTTCAACTGGAAGCCAAATCCCAACCTCTCCTACAGAAGCAATAACGCGGAGAACCCACAAGACCAAATTTATCCCCCACCAATTAAGAAAGCATGGATCCCGCACAACCAGTACAACCACAATTTTCAGCCTGCGCAGAATGCACAACTGGCACAACCCTCCCCATCAAAGGAGTCCCCTGATGTTTTAGAGCTTCTTCAATAGATTAAGCATGACCAAACTACACATGCTGAAAAATTTAACAGAGGTTTGCTGAGGTTCAACAACGGCTAGACACATGACATAATGACATTTATTGTAAGTTTGAAACTTTGAATGCTAGATTGAAGTATGTGGATAGTCACCAAACCTCTTCTTATGTGAAGAATATTGGCCAACTACCTAGTAAGGCTGTCTAAAATCCTAAGGAATACATAGCTCAGTCACTCACTCTCCAAAGTGGCTGATAACTACCTTCATGAGATAATACACTAACTTGCACTGAGGACAGTGAGGTTCAAAAGGGACAGGGGAACAAAATGAAAACACACCCTTTGAAACTGAGCTCGACACTCCAACTCGCCACACCCATAGGCGAGTTCAACACCATGATGCTGAATTTTCGGCTGATGCACCTGTCAGTGACACTATGCCTGCAGATAAGCCTAAAGCACCTTTCTCAACCCGTATGAATACAGATCATTTAGCTAAGCTTAGAGGAGTTGATTTGAAAATGCCATTGCTGGATGCATTTGCTCTCATTCCCCAGTACCAAAAATTCTTAAAATACGCCAACAAGGGGAAATCCAAAGGTGTTGAGGGCATGTTGTTTGAGTCTCATCAATGCAATGTTGTATATGAAGCCAAAATTGTGCTGGAAAAGGTAGAGGATCCAGGAACATGCACACTTCCATGTTCTCTGGGCCACATGACCTTCAAGAAGGGACTCTATAACTGGAGAGCTTCAATCAGTTTGATGCCCTTGAGTGTGGCTAAGAGGCTAGGCTTGAATGACAATAAGGCCTGCAAGCTCTCTATGACCCTTGCTGACCGTACCAAGCCCTTCCCTCACGACCTCGTAGAAAATTTGCCAATCAGGATTGGAGACGTGGAGGTTCCAACTAACTTCATAGTCATACAGATGGATGAAGAACCACAAGATCATATGTTATTGGGTAAACTATTTTTGGCATCTGTTGGGGGCAGTGATAGACGTTAAACAAAGGACCATCAAGTTGAACCTGGGGGATGATGCAAAAATGGAATTCGACCTGAATTATGGAAGCCCACAATTGAGGGTCAAGGGTTCATAATTAGTGAAGAGGTTGGCACAGTTGAGAAACAAGAATACAAGGGAATTCTGGTCTCCCTTAAAACAACACCTTGAAAAAGACAGGGTGAAGAGTCAAGTTTAGGGACTTAAAACAAGCTCACTTGGGAGGAAATCCCATGCATATCCTTGTACATACCCTTCAACTACTTTAACTTTTTTTTTAATTTTTTTTTTTAGGTTCTTAGCTGCTAATAGTGGTTGTGTGTTTGACTGAGTAGTTGATACATATGGGATATATCTTAGAGAACTATCTAATGTTCCCTTATTACAACTACACACACTCACTCAAGCATATTGCCATCTTTTCTGTCTTTATTTTAATTTTCTGGATCAATAATTATCATTAGCTCAGCCCCTGTCTCTACTAGTTGATTATTTAGGGTTGAGTTTTTGATTAGCCTATACTAAGCCCGCATATACTTGATATTTTCTTGTTTTTAGAAATTGTTTCAAAATAGATACTGGATCAATATTGGCAAGGGAACAGTCACTAGGAATTTGTTGGGCTAGAAAATAAGGGGTTTTGAGTCCACTAGGCGAGTTGGGCTTGAGCCACTCCCAAATCCAACTCGACACACCTACATGCGAGGCGAATGGCGAGCCAGCTTGTACTCCCCGCGTCAACCCAACCAAATACACCTTGGAGGAGATGAATGCCTCCATAGCTCACCTCTTCGACTTCTGAGGGCCTAAGACTTCATCCCCACTGTAAAATCCGCTGCATCCTTTTCATCCATGCTTGAATTTGTTGACTTTATTTTCTGTAGCATACATTTTTGTTTCAATCTGGACTCACTCTTCACTCTCTTACATACAAAGTCTATGTGATTTAAGTTTGGGGGGGGGGGGGGGGGGATCCGTATTGTGTTTGATGTTATTTTCTGTTTTCTTATTTTTCCTTTAGCATGCATTCATGTAAGTTTTCAAAAATCCAAAAAGATTTTTCATTTTTTTCATCTATTGCATAGAAAATCAAAAAAAGATTGTTCATACATTTCACTTAGGATTGAGTCTACCTACATTTTGTGGGAATCATCTTGCTTAAAATAGACAATCTTGCTAGGTTGAATGGCTAGGAACCATAGTAAACTCTTAGACTTGTGGTTTTTCCCTTTCGAACGCTTGATGTTTGTGTGCTCTGACTCCTTCTAATTGAACCATATTTTTCAATCTAGGGTTTATATATACATCGAACATTTTTCTTTCCTCTATTTAGCTTGACCTATGGTTTGTGGAAAATCTTTCTCTAAGCTAAAAATTGAATTTTGAGCTAAATTGTTAAAATGCTAGGAAGCCATAAACGAACCAGAGGTCTGTGTAAACCCACACACCTTTGCGTCTCTTTGGCAGGATGAAGTAACCGAGATTGTGCGTAAATCTGTACCTTCTTGCGCTTGTGAAAAATCCATTTTCCTATAGAATAATTTGGTATGATGAAGCAGCTGGGAGTGTGCATAAACTCGTACTTTCTCAAGCATGTATAGTCTGCCCAATTGGCTCTCATGTAGTTGGTGAAGCAGCTGGGAGGAGGTGTAACCCCATCACCTTTCACGCATGTGTATATCAACTTATATTGAGCTGTTGAGCCAAATTGAATAAGTGCAGATGGTTGAAATAAATAAGAGAGAGCAACCAAAGTTTAAGTTAAGGTCTAGCTAAGCTTAGGGAAGTTGAATGACAAGTTCTTTTTTATGCTCCCTTTTGAGACCAGCATACTGTAAAAATAAGGAATCAGGTGCCAAGCATTGGTGCAATTAGATTGTGGTTCTTCCAAACAGATATGGGGTAACTTGTGGATTTCTGTGAGCATCTTGGTGAGTTGTTTGTTAGAGGTTGGATATTCCCTGTGCCTGCACCTCTTTTCCTTCTTAATTCATTGCACTTGCTTGAGGCCAAACAAGAACTAAGTTTGGGGAAGTTGATATTTTCATATTTTGATCACTTTAGCAGCATATTTTAGGTAGATTTGCATCCTCATTCATAACATTTTATGCACTTTAGAGTCCCTTAGGAGCATTTTCGCATACATCATGCGTTTGGAGACACTTAGGTGCAAAAAAGCTGAATTTGGAGCATTCTGGGGTAAAATTGGCTTAAAGACTGCAAGGATGAGCATAAGGAATAGTGCCTGAACTGAAGACCCTGAAGCTGGGCCAAATTTCTGAAGCTCAGAATTTGATCATGAAGGCTCAAACTCGTCTGCACTCCTGAAGCTGGGCCAAATTTCTTAAGCTCAGAATTTGATCCTCAAGGCTCCAACTCCCATGTACCCCTAAAGCTGGGCCAAATTTCTTAAGCTCAGAATTTGATCATGAAGGCTCCAACTCGCCTGTACCACTGAAGCTGGGCCAAATTTCTTAAGCTCAGAATTTGATCTTGCAGGCTCCAAATCGCCTGTACCCCTGAAGCTGGGCCAAATTTCTGAAGCACATAAGACACCAGCTCGCCTGTACCAGCGAGTGCAACCTAAAGTGAATCAAGCTTAAACATCAAAAAGAAGCCTACGCAGGCTAAACTCGCCAATGTAGACTCGCCCGTACCAGTCAAGCACCACCCACCAACTTCATTGTTTTAAACCATCTTTGTCAGATGCTGACTCATATTAGGGCTTTTATGTTTTGGGGATCTATATATACCTCTTAAGCGAAAAACGCAAAGACAACTTTTTACCTATCTTTGAAAAAACTTTAATTTCAGCAAAAAAATTTGTCTTTTTTTTCCTTGCCTCATTTCTTATTGTTTTCAAAATCTAATTTGATGTGTTAAGAGTCTGAAGGAGTGAAGCCTATTATCTTCTTCAGTTTTTAATGCTCTTTCTGTCTATGTCTTTTATTGCAATTTTTGTGTTTGTGCTCATAACCATGAGTGAGTAGATCCCTAAGGGACTCATGCAGAAGATGGTATATCTATGTCTGATTTTGGGTTTTTAGCTTGTTTAGGTGTTTGATGTGTAGATCTAGCTTTTTGTTTGAGCTTAGTGCTAGTTTCATCATGATCATATGAGACTTGATTCGCTTGAGCTCTAGATCTGAGAAGTACTAAGGTTCCAAGCTTAGGTGCAGTTAGGACTAGCATTCTTGTCCCAAGAGATTGGTTGTTTAGGTTGTTAGTTGGCTGATTTGAGAACTTGTTCATCCTGCCAATCTGCTGAGAAGTCTCCAAAGAGATTTGGGTTAGATCTCAGCATGTTGAGATTTCATGTTCATGAGAATGGCTTGTTTACCCAGATTTTGTGTTTCTCCGCCGTAGATTTTACTTAATAGGTTGCTAGACAAGCTTAGGAACCCTTAGTTGGACCGAAATCATTGACCTTTCTTCCTCACGACCCTGCGTTAGCCCTTTGATTTTCGGAGTTCATACCTTGTTTTTGCTACATGCTCTGTTTTTCTTTATACTCTATTTCTACTATTGTTGCTTGCTTTGTTTGACATGACCCTAAAAATTATTGCATTTGAAGTAGATTGGTTAACATATATCCCTTGTGCTAGCACCACACTTTGGTTCGATACCTATTGTACACCAATAGATTTGATTAATTAGGGGTAAAAATCATGTTCTCACCGGGAGATCTATAAGCGGTGAGAATGAGTGCCAAATGAGTCTATTGTTGATTATCCCCATTCCATACCGAATTAGATTCGTTTCTATGGACAATGGAGTGTATGTTGGAATCATAGATTAGCGAAATCCAATATATAAAAGACGGTGCATAGATTTTGAAGATAGTGACTATTCGAGAAGAATAACCTGCTTTTTTGCAGTACCTGGCAAATTTTGCCCTCCTAAGAAGACTTTTCTGCTGTTTCATTTTTCATCAAATCATAAATGTTAGAAGTTTGTTCAAAAATTGTTCTTTTGCAAACAATATATTATTTTATTGGATTGATATGTTAATGTAATCTATATGCTTAAAAAAACACACATGAAATCAAAAAGGCTCATTTTCGTCCCTTAATTTCTCAAAATATCTTTGTTCTGCTTTTTGGGGTCGACTATTGGATTCTTTTCAGGTTTCGTTGTAGATTGTAAATCGAAAAAGCGTTACGAGACGGTGAATCATGCCGCCGAGTCTTATCCGATCAATCAAATTCACCTTCGCCTCTCGAACAGCTTTCTCATAGTCAAGCTCGACGAAGATGTCTTGCTTGGTCTCATCAATTTGCTCACTCGTCCCCGTCGACTCTAGTCTGTCTCGATCAAGTCGTTCCAGCAATCTGAGCTCTTTGATTTCATGGAAATCTTCACTTCCCAGACTCTCCATCGAAACTGGCTCGATTATCTCATCTCCCATTGTCAAAAAGGTAAAAGCCGTCTAATTTCTGTTGTCTGTTCACAATCTCTCAGATTGTTGTTCCGTAATTACTCTTGGTCGTGCCTTCTCTGTTTCTGTAGCTAAGATTAGTGTGTCTTCAGCTCGTTGTTCAATTTGAAGCGATTGTAATTTGTGGATTTGTAGTAAATTCTAGGGTTCTAGTTAATCATTATGAAACATGAACTTAGAAGCCCTTAATGTTGTCAAGAATTTGGGTTTCCTGGGTTTGTTAGTTCTATTTGCCATTTTTTATTCTAAATAGCACCAACTGATAGAGAATACATTCTTTAAGTAGTTTTTCAATTGTAATTTTAGTCCTTTAGTTCCTACCAAAGTGTTCTTATAGAGAGTTATATTGATGAATTGTATAGGAGTCTTTTGTGCAAGCTGCGTGGACTCGAAGATCACGTGGTGAAGCAGCAAAAAGACCTAACAAGAAGTCATGGAAGCAGAGAACAGACATGTACATGAGACCTTTCCTGCTGAATGTGTTTTTCTCCAGGAAGTTCATACACGCAAAAGTGATGCATAGGCCAACAAGCAAAGTCATATCGGTTGCCACCACAAATGCAAGAGACATAAGGACGAATATTCCGTCTCTTGTGGATAATGAAGCCTGCAGACTCATCGGTAAGCTCATAGCTGAGCGTTCAATGGAAGCAGACGTCTATGCTGTGTCTTATGAGCCAAGAAAAGGAGAAAGAATTGAAGGGAAGCTTGGGATTGTGATCGATACGATTAAAGAACACGGCATTATCTTTGTTCCTTGATTCTCTCTTATAATTAAGGACATGGCATTTGCATTACCAAGAAAGGTCTGTGCTTTATTTTGTTGCCTATGCAGCTTAGTATAAATCTGATATCTTAGGTCGAGAATGGTCCAAGAACACAGTTTTGTCAGACAAAATGCCAATGAGGAGAAAAATTTGAAGAATAGGAGAATTGTAGTATTGATCTCTTTATATAATTATATATACACTTATTTTTTCTTGTCAGAAGACATGTATCTAATCAAAATCTCTTCAAAAACACTTTCATCACAGGGAATATGAATACCTCCTTCATGTTCATAGCCAAACTCTTCTGCTACTTCATCCATCAAAGTCCTAAATTCTGGGTATTCAAGATACTTAGTAGGTATCACAAACCTTTGCATCTCTTCACCCACATAGACCGCAATATGTCCTCTCGGGACATTGTTATGATCTCTGCTTCGCCTTCTACCATCTGATAACTCCCCTGAGATTAGACGTTCTTTTATGTTTGTTTCATACCTTCTTCTTCGTCTGTTCTCTTGGTTTGCTAAACGTACGATGAAACTTAGCGATATCATTTCGCTGAATAGATAATCACAAGAAACTTTTAGAATAGAAAGAAACGTTCAAAAGGATTCATTTATGTACTTTAAGTTCAAAAGACTTTGAATTTGATAGATCGTAGATAACTACATAAATATATTCATGAAAACTGTTATCTTCATAGAACAAAAAAAATAATAACAAAATCCTAGTTCTTGTTTTATTTTCTTCTTGTTAAATTCGTTTTAATGATCCGTCTTACTTTTATGTCTATTGTTTTCTTGGTCAACAAGTTATGGAAGAGGACTATTATTGGCAACTCTCTACAGTACAGTCGTCCGTACCGTACAGTTGGTATGATGTTATTGTTCTGTGAATTCAATTCACAAGTTGAGTCCAAGACTTTCGCTTCATCATCCATTAATAACTTTTCATGTAAAAATAGACATCAACCATTTCTCAAATCGAATCTTATTGAATAACTTCGATACTTTCTCTATCGAATTACATTAGTTTGCAAATCATTTAATCAAACAAGCTTGTTCAATTACTGAAACAGTTTTTTTTGTATCGACTCTCATATTGCAGATATTGGCAAGTGGTCCTGTGTACTTCAGTCCGTAATTCACCTTTGATCCACAGTGATTCTGGAAGCTATTAACCTGCAATATCCATTATACATATACTGGTTTCGTAATAATACTCTAAATATTGCGTGGAAAAAAAGTAATAAGGTTTAAGAATGGGGTTTGTTACCACAGTCCTGGAGCAATCCCAATCATCTACAAGAGGTTGTCTAGTTGTTCTTGTGGAAGTTAGGAGATCTGAGACATTGGTTTCTTTAAACGAAAGTCTCAGAATTTCGGTAATCCTCTGGTCGATTTGTTTCCTATGCTTCATTTCATCAGACAACTTCTTCTGAGCTTCTTGTCTTTCAGGTGATCCCATAGGAGCTTTTTGAATCTGAGGGATGAATAATCATTAAAATATGAAAAATCTTTGCTTTCAAATGATTCAAGTCCCTGTAGAGAGAAAAAGAAAATCACCTTTCTCTGGAGTTATAACAGAGGGATATCGCGGGAATTGACCAAGCCAGAATCAGACTCAGAGATTGGTGAGGAAGTGAATTCAGAGAAAGTGAAGTTTTTGTTTTCAGGAATAGTTGATAATCATTTAACATCTCCTTTGATCCAAAATGAGATACATGAGAAGAAGTGCGCCGTTGATCCATTCCTGTTCTTCTCTTTGTAACTAAGTATTGCTGCTTTAAAGTCTCCTTGCTCATATCATGAAGGTCACTGTCCCCAAAACACAGAGACATTTGACCAGAAAAGTGATATACAAAATCTTCAAGAACAAATCTAAAACACTAATAAAGATTGAATCTGTTTTGAGGTGTACCTGTCCTCAAGCCAAGAGATGCTAAATACGTCACCGAGACAAACCTCATACTCAGGACCAGGAGAAGGATAGTGTCCAGGACAGTAAGTTCCCCAGCTGCTCTCTTTCATATTAGCAGAAGTCACTGCATATATATTGAGATTGTCCTCTAAAAGCCCTTGAAATATAGTTCCAGCACATGCTTCAAGATATATCACCTAACATCCAATACCAAAAAAACACCCAAAGATTCAAAACCAGAACACACAAGTAAAAGCTAAAAGAGATGAAATTGAATGATTGAGTTATTCCACCATCTTTTTGTAGCTTTTACGCTGATGCATCTTCTTCAAGACTTAATAGATCTAGCATACACAATTCTATCATCAGGCATCCCTGAAACATTCAATACAAAATCACAGATTAGTATCATGAAAATACAGAAACATCTTATATTATAACTAAATTAGAAAAAAACAAAAACAGACCTATCAATCCAGGAGCTCCATGGTCAGCATAGTAGATGAAGACGTTATCATTAGGACCACTCTTCAAAATTTTGCCACTTCGCCCTGCAACGCCACTTTGATTTCCCAGTAACACATTGAACAAGTTCTTCGCAGTAACAGCTTTTCCAGTGTAGTCCTACAAACCAAAAAACCGGCTGATTCAATTCAACAGTAACATATAAGTGCACTAAAGCAGGTAAAAGAAAAACAATTAAACCTTAGGAACTCCTGCATAAACATCTTCTCCATTTGGTTGATTGATGATAACTCCAGGCCTAGGATTCTGAGAATTAAACGCAATATCATCATACATAAAGACAATGATGTTTTCATCTTTCAGACCACCTTCTCGAAGTATCTGATACGCATGGCATATGTCCGCCTGTTAACCAAACATCGGTCAATTTTTGTTCATGCCATCTTTTGTTTGATGTTAAATACTTAGACAAAGTTAGAAAAAGAAAGGAAAAGACACCTGATGCCTGTAGTTAACGTAATCATTTGATCCAGCAACTAAAACAGCCCATTGTTTGCCTTCTACACCATTGTTGCTTGATACATCAATATCATTATCATTCATCAATTGAGTTTTCCGGAATTCAGCTGAGAAAATAAGCAAGACATAGAGAAGAAACACAAGAGTTTGAAAGTGACAAAGAGAGAGCATAGTTTCAGAACTACTTTTACAGAACTGTGTTCTTTTCATCTTGACGCAGAATCCCGAAGGAATCCTCACTCCAAGTTGTAAGGATAGTCCTTGGTCTTCAAATAACTTGAGTAACCCCCACCTTAGGTATATCAAACCTAAGATTGTTGTTGTTTCAAATTGCCTTCAATTAAGCAAGGTGGTAGAACCACAAAATGTTGACTCGAGTTGCCCCCACCTTTAGTATATTAAACAAAAGATTGTTGCTGTATCGACTCGTCCCTTCACGCCAATGGCTAGAAATGGCCACACAAGTGTGATGAAAATCACTTGATAAACCAGTTTGATCCCTTGGATATGACACACCAAGAAAGATCGAAAAGTTCACAAAGAACAAAAAGAGAATCACTCTCAAATTTATTGATAAAAAGTTGGATCCTCACAACTGAGAATTACATGAGTTTATAAAGAAAACAAAGGACTCTCTAGATTCCTCTAGACTTATTGAATGTCTTAAATATGAAGAGTAAAGACTACTAAGTAAATAACAAGTAAATGTCACAATTTACTATGACTTGAATGAGAAGGACTCTTGAACTTTTGGCTTCCAAAATATCTTTTAGTTTTCCAAATTCGTCACTATTCATGGGCTGGAATTTAAGACTTGATTTATGACTTCTCTTGGACTTGTAGAATGCTCAAAATGGTTTGGACTTGACAAGTATAAAATCCAATGAATTCCTTATGTTGTTCTTTGTCCAAAAAGCCTTAAATAAATCCACAAATGTTCTCCTTAATTTGTTTAGCCCGTGATCTTGTAATTGGACCGACTCGAATCTCCAAAGCTCTCTCGTGATCTTCATTGCTTAGCTCCAATTTCTTCTTAGCTTCCTTGCTGTTTTCCATGATCATATCACATCTCTGTTGATTGTGAGTAAAATTATGTTAACGATGACGAATAAAGCTCGTTTTATAGAGAAAAATTGATGCGTCACGCGGTTATGGTCACGCGGTTACAGAGCAAATTCTCATTTAAACCGCCCTTGGAAAACCACTTGGGACAAATCCAAGGTGAGGAAAAAGAGTACCAGATTTCATTAACGTCTTTCAGGTCTTCACCTAGTAATGGTGAAGACCGATCATATAACCTCCGTCGGGTCGCGTCCGCCTTGGTTGTATGACCGCGGGTCATACAACACTAAGAACTTAGTTGCGTAGTTGTTGCATTGGGTCTGGACCTTTCAGGCAGATGTTTTGGATCTGGTAGTGATTCCCGGGTCGATCTTTGGTATAGTTTTCCGTGTCTCGCGAGATAGTCCGTCTGTTTCTCTCAACCTGCGGGTTGATCTGTGTTGGTCCTCGTCCCTTCCCTCATCCGTTCTATCGTCCGGGTGCGTTCCGATAGGTTAGGACTCATCATTCCCTCCCCCTTGGGAAGGTTCTGACCTCAGAACTTCATCATCGTCACCTACATCAAAAGTGACTAAGTCAACTACGTTGAAAGAGGTAGAGGTTCGATACGTATCAGGGAGTTCGAGGCGGTAGGCATTGTCGTTGATCCGTTCGATGACTTGGAAAGACCTGTCTCCTCGTGGGTTGAGTTTGTCTTTTCGGTGTTGTGGGAACCTTTCTGGTCTCAAGTGTAACCAAACCCAATCGCCGGGTTTGGAGATCATAGCTTTGCGGTGTTGATTGGCTTTACGAGCATATTGTTCGGTCCGTCTTTCCAGATTTTCCCGAACCTCGGCGTGCAGTTTCTTGACTAGCTCGGCCTTGGTTAACCTGTCTTGACACTCTATTTTATTTGGCGACAGTGGTAGTAGGTCCATAGGCATTAAGGGTTTGAAACCGTAGGCCACTTCAAAGGGAGATTTCTTGGTTACGGAATGAACCAACTAGTTGTATGCGAACTCCATGAGCGGGAGTAGTTCAAGCCAAGTCCCCTGATTATTCGCGACGGTGGTCCGGATCAAAGCTCTTACTGTTCATAACACAACTTCTGTTTGGCCATCGGTTTGCGGGTGTCATGCGGTTGAGTAGAGTAACTTGGTCCTCATCTTTCTCCATAAGGTCCGCCAAAAATGACCTAGGAATCTCGGGCCGCGATTGGAAACTATACTGCGGGGCAACATGTGTAGTTTTACTACTTCTCGGAATAAGAGGTTGGCTAAGGCCATTGCATCCGTGAGCTTGTTGCAAGATATAAAGTGCGCCATTTTTGAAAACCTCTCAACAACAACAAAAATAGAATCGTTGCAATAGCAATTAGGCAACCCAAGCACAAAATCCATTGATAATCAACCCATGGTCCGTCCAGAATTGGTAAGGGTTTGTACAATCCGTGGGGTTGTGGGGTGGATTTGGCGGTTCGGTAAGTGATGCAACGACCCACAAATTTCTCTACCATCCGTTTCATCTTGGGCCAATAGAAATGTTCTTTAAGAACTTCCAAGCTTTTGGTGACTCCAAAATACCGGTTAGACCACCTCTATGAGCTTCTTGCATTAGGAGTGTTCGGATGGAACCGGCGGGTATGCATAACCTACGATCACGGAAAAGAAAACCATTATTAATATAAAAGCGAGAATGAACTCCCTTTCCGTGGCCTCTATAACTCTCTCTGAACTCCGGATCTTCCCCATAGGCTCCGTTGAGTCTTTTAAAACCCAATACTCTTGCCTCCATAGTTAACCCTAGACATTTTACCCTAAAACCGGACCCGAACCCGAACTTGACCCAAAAAATCGGGTTTGAGTCGGGTTCGGGTCTTCAAAAATACCTGATTGGATATATATATGAAGATACTTCGGGTTTCGGGTCGGGTTCGGGTAAAATCCGAAACCCAAAATTTAACCGAAATTAACCGACGATTTAATGTAATCGTTTGGTTGAACCATACGTGATTCATCTTCTCTTCGGCGATTCATATTATCTTCATTATACATCGTGCACATCGATACACAAAACACATTATCTCTCTTTTTCGAAACGGCGATTCGCAGAGCATGCCGATTCGCCGAGCATGCCGATTCTGTTGATCAAATCGAGAAATCAATCTAAGGTAAGTAAGCGGTAAGGCTCTCTGAACCTATTTTTGTTCGTTTCAACTCTCCTTTGATGTTGAATCTTCTATCGAGATTTAGGTTTCGTTTTGATTTCTTTTTAGATTTTGATTTAGATGTCGTTTTGATTTCTCTTTAGATTTAGATCTCAATTTCGATTACGGATTTAGGGTTTCTTAATTTTCGATTTTGATTTAGGGATTTAGGGTTTCTTGATTTTTGATTTTGATTTAGGGATTCACGGTTTCTTAATTTTCGATTTCGATTTAGGGATTTAGGTTTTCTTGATTTTTGATTTTTGTTTAGGGATTTAGGGTGTTTTAATTTCCGATTTAGATTTAAGAATTTAGGATTTCTTGATTTTCGATTTCGATTTCGTTTTATCTCTTTTTCATAATGTCGATTTAGTGTTTAGGGTTTGTCGATTTCGATTTAGGGTTTGTCGATTTAGGGTTTGCCGATTTAAGGTTTCTTAAATGCAATTTCGATTTAGGGTTTGTCAATTTCTATTTAGGTTTTCTCAACTTCGATTTAGGGTTTCTCGAAATCGATTTTGTTTTTGTTCCGATTTTGAATTTGTTTTTTTTTGTCTATGATTTTGTCTTTTCGCATCATACATTTTGGTTCATTGATATGCTTGAATTGGTCATTTGCTTTGCTTTTCGCATCATACATTTGCTGGCATATGCCTTGAATTGGAAACCGTAAAGTTTCGATATTTAAGTAATAAGATTGCTACTTTTAAGTTGCAGAACCAATGTGGTCGATGTATTTGATCGACAATCCATATATTTGCTTTACTTATTATCTTTGTTTTGATGCTTGTTTGTGTCATAGAAGTCTTCTATATATACATATTTTGAACATAAGTTAGACAATGACATTCTGCATTATATACTTTTAATTAGTGTGTATGAGTCTAAAATTGTACATGTTATCTAATTTCTTTTTTGGATTCATAATTGACAGACTCTGTCATATTTGTCTGTCATATTATAATTCTGTTTGTTAGATTTGTAAGTTTTTGATCCTATACTCTAGTACAAAATCAAAGTTCTTGTCTATTTTATATAAGAGTGTGATAAATTGTTACAAGTGTCCACGTTTATTGTCTACTTCATTTTTTTATTCTTCATGTTACTTTAATTGATAAGTTGAGATTAAAATCAGTGTATGATCAGGATTTGATTCACTTGGGCATCTTTCATTGATTGTCATTGTCTGTCTTCGTTAGATTCATAATGTCTTTGTTTGTCATATTTGTCTGTCATGTTATAATTCTGTTTGTTAGATTGTAAGTTTTTGATTCTATACTCTAGTAGAAAATCAAAGTTCCTGTCTATAGAACATTATATTAGAGTGTGATAGATGGTTACAAGTGTCCTCTCTTTTTATTTGCTTCATTTTTTTTCTTCATGTTACTTTAATCTGCTTCATTTTTTACTCGGGCATCTGTCATTAATAGTCATTTTATGTCTTCTTCAGATTCAGATTGTTATTTACATTGCCTTATCATTATGTTTTTTTTTAGATGGACTCTTCCGTGTCTACACCTCAAGAGAGATTGAATACAAATACTAATTCGAAGGCTGAGATAACAAGTAGTGGATGTGGAGGATCTCTAGGGAAACGTACTGAAAATCCTGAGGAATGTGGAGCAACATCACAAAAAAAGAAACCTAAGAAGACACTAGACACGAGATCGAATGTTTGGGCATTCTTCACAAGAGTTAAAGATGACCGAAACAAGTGTATATGTAACTACTGCCAGAAGGTCTTCGCATGTCCAACCAAGTCAGGGACATCTAATCTTCAGAAGCATATTGGTGTTTGTAAGCCGTACAAGGCTTGGTTGGAGTCTCAAGCCAATCATCAGCCGGTGTTAAGCACATATGGAAGTGTGAAGATAGCTAGAGTACCGGAGTATGTCTTTAGATAAGCATCAAACGAGTTGACTGTAGGAGCAGAGTTACCGTTGTCCTTTATTGAATGTGCAGCCTGGAGACAATTTTGCTGCACGTTTAGCTATTTTTTCGTTCATTGAAAATCATGACATTCTTTGAATGTTGCATTGTTTACTGATTCACTGTGTGTCTTATGTTTTCAGATGAATCTCTATACACCTCATTCAAGGAGGACTGCTCAAAAGGACATTGTCAAAATTTATGAGGAGAGAAAGGCTAAGGTGAAGAAGTGGTTTTTACAAAACAATCAAATAGTATCTATTACAACAGATATTTGGAAGTGTCAACCAATGGGTAAGTTTCTGATTTGTTCTGTTTATTTAAACTTCACTTCACATATGCTTATCTTAGGTTATAAATTGATATTCAATTCTTTTTTCATGATTATGATATAGTTTGAAATATATAAAAGAGATATGAACAATGTGTGATAGATAATTAATTGTATAATTCTGTTTTAAATAGAATGTATAATTTTGTCATTATATAGCTCTGCTTCTTCTATACTTCTGTGTTTGATACATGTGCTTCTTACATGGTCGTCACAATCCACTACATCGATCTCCCTTGGACACTTAAGAAGATGATCATCGACTTTAAACCTGTAACCGATCACAGAGGTCAGACTATTGCTACTGTTCTTTTAGATTGTCTAGCTGAGTGGGGAATCAAGAGGATTTTTTTCATTACAGTAGAAAATGCAACAACTAACACTTCGGCTATAAGGAAGTTCGAAAGTAGTTTTAAAATAGGTTCAGATGATGCATTTTTTTGGGGTGGTGAGATGCTACATATGAGATGTAGTGGACATATAATCAATTTGATTATCAAGGATGGTTTAGCTGATATAGATGATAGTATCTGTGCAATTCGTAATGTTGTCACTTAGCTTAAGGTTGAGTCTGGAAAGATGACAAGAGGTACTTTACCACCAGATGTGAAAACTAGGTGGAATTCAACATAGCTGATGTTGAAACAAGCTCTTAAATTTCGGGTTGAATTTGACAAAATGTTAGATGAAGATAAATTGTACTGTGATTATTTCTCAGAGTTAGACAATAGGGAAATTAGGAAAGGACCTCGTAAGTGTAGTGATTGGGACGAGGATGAGAGGCTTCATCGTTTTCTTGTGATTTTATATAACTCAACTCTTATTGTCTCAGCCTCTACGTCTTTGAACTCTCATGACTGCTATGGTGAGATAGTCACCATAGCATCAAATCTGACTGATCTTATCACAGAAAATGATAGTCAGCTGAGCAGGAAAGCTAGTGCGATGCTTATAAAGTTTGAAAAGTATTGGGATGAAGAATATCAACAAGATGTGTATAGTGGCGACAGTTTTTGATCCGAGAAAGAAAATGCAGTTTGCGAAGCTTTGCTTCGAAACATTACATGGGAAAGATTCTGTTGAAGCTAGGAGATGAATGAGTCAGTCTTGATGGTTTTGATGTCATTGTTTGTTGAGTATAGTGATAGGCATCACGGGAATTCAAACGTTCAATCACAGTTTACCCAATCTCAGTTATCTCGGTCTATTGCCTCTAGTTCTAGTCGTGAAAAGTCTTGTGATCAGATGGATGTATTTGATGATAGATTGGGTATAAAAGGATTAACATTCGGTATAAAGAGATGATGAGTGAGAAAAGAGCAAGGGAAACACGAGATGAGCTAGATACATATTTAAGAGATGATGTTGAGAGTTCTGAAAAGGTATATGGGACAATATTTGACATACTCTCATGGTGGAAGGCTAACAGCTTTAAGTTCCCTGTACTCTCACAGATTGCTCGAGATGTTTTTGCAATGCAGGTGTCATCAGTTGCATCTGAAAGTGCTTTTAGCACAAGTGGGTGTATTATAACTCCAACCAAAAGTTGTTTTTCCCACTTTACCGTTGAAGTATTAATGTGCCATGAGCAATGGATAAAACAAGACTTAAAAGGTGAATCTAAAGAACTCACCATTGGACAAATTCTTGCAGATATTGAAGAGGCTCACAATTTTGAAAGAGGTAAATTTCTTAATTCTATTTAACATATTATTATGTAATCTTAAAAGAGACTGATTAGTTTGTTGTTGTTATTGCAGAGTATACAAGTTCAATCCCTAAAGAAGGCTAGATAAAGAAGGTAAATGGCTTTGACTTAATCAGATTTATGTAATATTAAACCATAACATATACTTTTTATTTTTGCAGAAAACAAATATGGAGATGTTGATTAAGACATGCTTTTTAGTTTCATAGTTCTCGGACATAGCTTCATGTTAAGGTCTGTTTTTTGAATATTTTGTTTGTTGTTGGATCTATTAATTTCATGTTAAGGTTTGTTAATGACAATTTTGTTTGGTGTTAGTTAATTTTTGTAAGTACCTGACCAGGACCCGAACCGGAACCGAACCGAACCCAAAATTTATATATATTCGGGTATCAATCGGGTCCTTAACAAAATATAAAACCTGACCTGAACCCAAAATATACCGACCCAAAGCTGAACCGAATATCAAAAATACCCGATCGGTTTCCTATATGTCTAAACTCGAAAGACCTGAAACCCGAAAGACCCGACCCGATCGGGTTCGGGTACCCGAATGCCCATGGCTATCCATAGTAGTAATCAAAGCATGTCTCCTTAACAAGGCGTCGACTACAATGTTTTCCTTGCCCTTCTTATACTTGATTACGTAGGGAAAAGCCTCGATGAACTCTAGCCATTTGGCGTGCCGCTTCTTGAGGTTGGTTTGGCCGCGGAGGTGCTCCAAGGTTTTGTGATCTGTGTGAATCACAAACTCTCGGGGTAGGAGGTAATGTTGCCAAGTTTCCATGGCCCGAACCAAGGAATAGAGTTCCTTTTCAGACGTCGGGTAATTTAGGGTGGGGCCATGTAATTTCTCACTAAAATAGGCCATGGGTTTGCCTCCTTGGGTTAGGACCGCTCCAATTCCGATGCTGGATGCATCACACTCCACTTCAAAGGTTTTCTCAAAGTTGGGTAGATTGAGAAGGGGAGCTTGGGTCAGCCTTCTCTTGAGCTCTCGGAAGGATGATTCTTGGGTTGGTCCCCATGCAAATTCTTCAGTCTTCTTGGTGATAGCAGTAAGAGGCGCGGCCACAGTGCTAAAGCCTTTGACAAATTGCTGGTAGAAGCTTGCTAGGCCGTGGAAGCTCCTTACTTGGCTTACGGTGGTTGGCATGGGCTATTCTTCTATGGCCCTTATCTTCTCTTGATATACTCGTAGTCCCTGCGTGCTTACAAAGACACACTTCTTGAAGTTAGGCGCTTACAAAGACCTAAAAATACGAGTTCATTAGTACCAAAAACACACTTCTTGAAGTTAGCGTATAGCTTCTCTTCTCGAAGTGTTGTCAAAACCACATTAAGATGGGACAAGTGATCCTCTAGATTGCGACTATAGATAAAAATATCATCAAAATAAACCACAAAAAATTTATTGATGAAGGGTCGGAGTACGTGGTTCATTAGACGCATGAAGGTGGATGGGGCGTTGGAGAGGCCAAAGGGCATGGCCAACCACTCGTAAAGGCCTTGCTTGGTCTTGAAGACCATTTTCTATTCATCACCCTCTTTCATCCGGACTTGGTGGTAGCCACTCTTGAGAGCAATCTTGGTGAAGGTACTTGCTCCATCTAGCACATTAAGCATATCGTCTAGTCTCGGGATGGGGTGCCTATACTTCGCGGTTATGTTGTTGACCGCCCTACAGTTAACACACATACACCAAGATCCATCCTTCTTGGGAACTAGGAGAACCGACACGACACACAGGCTAAAACTCTCGCGCACATAGCCTTGCTTCATGAGATCACCGACTTGCCTTTCCAATTCCTTAGTTTCGGTTGGATTGACTCTATAGGCGGCCCGATTTGGAAGTTGAGCTCCCGGTATGAGATCTATTTGGTGTTCAATCCCTCGAATAGGTGGAAGACCGTGAGGCAGCTCTTCGGGAAACACATCTTGAAATCGGCTTATGAGCTTCTTAATGGCCTCCGGAACGAGTACTTCTTCACTAGCTATAGACAACAAATCCTTAAAGACCATTAGTAAAACATGACAAGTGGAGTCACTAAGTGATCTCCTAATATCCCCAACATTAATCAATAGATTCGTTTTAATGTCCGGGTCCTTAGTCATATTTGTTTGCAATTCATTAACTTGAGAGAGTGTCAACGGTTTAAGGCAAATACGCTTGCTCTCATGTGTGAAGAAATATTAATTTGTATGAACAGAATGCGACGTTTTCTTATCAAATTGCCAAGGGCTACCCAACAATAGTTGACTAGCTTGCATTGGGACTACATCGCATAAGACTTGGTCCTTGTATGGCCCTACACTAAATGTAATCGAAACTTGTTCGGAGACATTGATCATAGACTTATTGTTCAACCACTTAAGTTTATAGGGTTTCGGGTGGGGTGTAGTCACAAGAGAGAGTTTCTTGACCATGTTGGAACTCGCGACATTAGTACATGAGCCCCCGTCGATGATCAAGGCACACACTTTCCCACTTACCATGCACCGGGTGTGGAAGATGTTGTCGCGCTGGTTGGAGTCTTCCGGCAAGGGGGTTACACTAAGCATCCGGCGAATCATGAGGAGTTCTCCAACCTTTGGTTCGGCGATGGTTTCTTCGGCCTCAGAATTATTGGGGCGTTCTTGCGGGTCGTCGGCCTCATCTTGGGACTCATACTCCCCGGCGGCCGTGAGGGTCATGTTCTGTTGATTTGGACAGTCACGAATATAGTGGCCTCGCCCTCGGCACTTGAAGCATTCGATATCTTTGGTCCTTGCATCGGTGGGTTGGGGGTGTGGCTCGGGGTGCGAGTCGTTGTTCGGCTCTCACGGCTTGAATCGTGAGTCGATGCGGGAAGCCTTTGGCTTTTTGGGTCCACGATAGGCTCCATATGATGGTGATGCGTTTGGGGACCAGCTCGGAAGTCCTTGGCCCCAGGTTCGAATGGTGCTGGCGTTCTTCCTCTTGATTTGTTGATCCACTTGGATGGCCAAGTGCAACATCTCTTCAAATCCGTGGTAGGTTTGTCGCTCGACCTTCCTTGTGATCCTATCGTTCATACCATCCAAGAATTGAGCCATGAAAGCTTCCTCGGTCTCTTCGACTTGTAACCGGTTCCTTAGGTGCTCAAACTCTTCAAAATACTCTTCAATGCTCTTGGTTCCTTGTGTGAGCCTTCTAAACCGTCTTTGAAGTTCTTGGCTATAATATTGAGGGATGTACCGACGCCTCATCAAGGCCTTCATGGCAGTCCAATTGGGCACGGGTCGCTCATAATTCCTCATACGATCATCCACATCTCGGTCTTACCACGTAAGAGCATGATTTGTGAGTTGAGCGGCGGCGAAAGTGACTTGGCGTTGATCCTGGTAGCTGTAGCAAATGAACACCTTGTCCATACGCCCTTCCCATTGTAAGTAGGCCTCTGGATCTACTTTCCCGACGAAGGTGGGAACGGTGAGCTTATAAGATAGCCCGGTTTGATTGGGACCCATGGGTTGATTATCATCCCGGCGATGGTGTCTCCGCCTCGGGTATTCTGGATCTTCTTCGGACAAATAGTATTCGACTTGTCCCTGATCCTACTGTTGTCCGGGAGGCAGTGGGATTCTCGGGTCGCGGAAAGGTTATGCTCGTTGAACGGGCTGTGGCCTAACGAGCTCTAAACGGTTGAGCAACTCATCGATCTGACCCACTTGTACTTGAATTTGAGTGAGGACAGCTCCAACCTCAGGTGCAGGGGCCAATGCTAATGGTGGATCTTGGGCCGCCATTGTACGGACAGCGGCCTACAGATTCCGGTGTACCAAAAAAAGTATGGACGGCGGCGAAAGTCGCCGGAGAAGTAGGTCCGGCGGTGGGAGGTCGCTGAAAGTACGGACGGTGGTGTACGGATCGCAGTCGCGATCGTACGGGTTGGCGGTCGGCGGGACGTACAGGTTGGTGATCGTACGGGACGCGGGCCTTGTTCAGTAGTCGTAGTCCGTCTGGTCCGCAAGCGTCCACCTGTCCAATGCCAAACACACATGCGTTAATGATTTCGATAAGATGATAAGATGGAATCTTTTCAAATCGTGACAGCTAATGATTGGAGAGAGATAACGGTCAAAACGCAGTCAATGATTGGAGAGAGAAATGCCAAAAACAACCAACGAGTGAGCTTCACGACAAGGGGGTACGGAGTCGCAAGCTCAAATCGTTACACGTGGTTTTCAAGGCCACTAGAGAAACGCTTAAACACTACAGAAAAATTACTTTAAAGATCTAGCAAGCAAAGTGATGAACATGATAAGGAGAACGTGAAGAGCACAAAGATTCAAAAACGGCTAAAAGACGGAGAAAAACTTTAAACGAGTGGGTTTCAAAGCCACTAGAACAAATCCGAAGCAAGACTCGAGCTTTTAACGCAAAACAGAACCAAAGAGAAACAAAGACTCAAACTTTAAAGACAAGAACTGAAGACAGACGAAGAAAACGCACGGCAAAGCAAAGACAAAATGTTTTTTGAAAGAGCGAAAAACAGCAAAGGAAACTAGAGATGATAGATACAACCGTGTAGGATCTTCGGCTATTATTATAAGAAGGGGATAAATGGCCACGATATACGGATATGCATGGCCATGCGCTAAGTGCTTTGGCCTCATTAAAACCTCCCTTGGAAAACCACTTGGGACAAATCCAAAGTGTGGAAAAAGAGTACCAGACTTCTTTAACGTCTTTCGGGTCTTCACCTAGTAATGGTGAAGACTGATCGGATAATCTCCGTCGGGTCGCGTCCAGCTTGGTTGTATGACCGCGGGTCATACAACGCTAAGAACTTAGTTGCGTAGTTGTTGCAATGGGTCTGGACCTTTCCGGCAACTGTTTTGGATCTGATAGTGATTCCCGGGTCGATCTTTGGTACTTGGCTAGTGTTCCGTGTCTTGCGAGTTAGTCCGTCTGTTTCTCTCATCCCGCGGGTCGATCTGTGTTGGTTCTCGTCCCGCTCCTCGTCCGTTTCGTCGTTTGGGTGCGTTCCGATAGGTTGTGACTCATCAAAAATGCTTCTGCCAGAAATACCGGCTTGCGTTTCAGAATTGAGTGTAGAAGCAAAAGAGTAACGCATGAGGTTGTCACACTTAGCACTTTGCGTTATGAACTAACTGCCTTGAAATGTTAATTGCTTTGTTTGCTAGCTTCTGATTTTTCTTTCTGTTTTCTTTTCTGTTCTTTTTTGGGACTAAATACTTTACTTCTTGTAAAACAAATTACATTTCCCCCTTATAAAAATAAATATTTTTCCCATTGTATTAGTGCATACTAATAAAGTTAAGTAGTTTTTACTATTATATTACTATCAAAGAAATTCATATCTTATCATACATATATATATATATTCGGATTTCCTTTTTATTAGTCCAAATAAACAATACATTTTGCAAATAAATACATCTATATCTCATCCTTGAAACGACAAAATATAATTACTACGAGAGATCATATACTCAAGTACAAACATCTAATATTAAGATTTAATTCACTAATATTACTAAAATTTTTAGTGATAACTAAATCTTTGAATTTAGCATTGCAAAAGTACAAATCAAAAGAGCAGAATATGCCGTTTGAAATGAGTACTTCAACTAAATAGGAAAGAACTTTTAGTTAAGAGAATACACAAATTTGAGTTATGATTAAGAAATTTTGCGTCAGGTTCTACTGAAATTGAGGCATTTTTCTCAATTAAGCTTCGTAGAACTTTCCGTTAAAATCAATGAGCTGAGAAACTTTAGTTACCAATGTCTTTTTTCAGAAGCTATAAGGATTATAGTAGGTTTTTTGTGGTCCAAAATTTGGTTTTATGTACTAAATAGAGCTTTCGTGTTGCAGAGGGATATTTGTATCACAAAAACTCTCTCTTTTTGTCTTCTATTATTACAATATGTACATACAACATTCATAATTACATGACATAGCTTAATAAATACTAATAAGTCAAGAATGTGCCAACTCCATATCCTTCAACACAGACAAGAATGTTAATCCTCTTCGTTTTGGTCTGAAACAAAAGAAAACAGCAGAGGAGAAAGTGTCACTTTTGATGGACAAAACATATATTTTTGTTGTATGAGATTATATAAACTAAACATTTGTTGGAAAGTATAGGATTCTCAAATGAACCTGAGTTCTTCTCTGCATCCGATAGAGTGCTTAAATGTGTATGCGAGCTATCTGAGGATACGCTCCTTTCATCCTACAACCAAATCATTTCATTTTAAGATCAGAAGAAGATATAATCGAAATGTTAAAATTGCCAAGATCATTTCCAATACTCACAAGTGGTGGCAAGGTGACTTGGTTATGATTCGGTGTTAGGCCTCTGCTGAAATTCAGCATCATCCACTCCATATTCGCGTCTGCATGAGCTCTCAGTTTACTGAGCTCTGGTAAAACCTCTTTTCCCAGGTCTGGTCGGTCTTTCCTTCTCAGTCTTGCACATTTAAGTGCAACCTTTGCCAACAACAAGGCTTCTTCCATCGGCCAATTTGACACTGCTGGGTCTAACATCTCCTTAAATTTGCCTTGCTCTATCGCTTTCTCAACGGTAAAAGCCAAACCCGCTGGTCTTTTCGCTGTGAGTAGCTCGAGAAGCAAGATTCCGAAGGAGTAGACATCAGATTTAAGACCAAGCATTCCAGTTTGTTGGTACTCCGGGTCAATGTAACAGAAAGTCCCAGCGGCTGATGTGATGTGGCACTGCGTGACGTTTTCAGCAACTGCAGGCACTAGTTTGGCTAATCCAACATCCCCAATTTTGCTTACATAGTTCTGGTCAATTAAAATGTTTCCAGGTTTCAGATCACGGTGCACTATAGGCTCGGGTTTAGTCTGGTGAAGGAAGAGAAGACCCGTTGCAATTTCAGCTGCAATTCGGAACCTCAGCTCCCACGAGAGAGGTTGTGTTTTTCCGTACTTATAGAGCCTATCAGCTAAACTGCCTTTGGCCATATACTCATAAACAAGCACTCCATACTCTGGACATGCTCCAATAAGTAGCACCATATGTGGATGTCTTATGCAGCTAAGAACTTCCACCTGCAACATTCTCATTAATTGATCCACATTTAATCCAATGACCAATTTCTATTTAGATTTGAGAAGTATATGATGTTTAGCTTAGCTAACCTCTCTTTGAAATTGAGATCTTCCTTGAGCTGCATCTGGTCTCAAAACCTTAATAGCAACAGGGGTATGATCAAGATAACCCTTATAAACAGGACCATATCCACCTTCGCCTATCTTATTAGACGCATCAAATGAGTTTGTTGCTTCTTCAATCTCTCCATAAGCATACCTCCGATACCTTATGGAATCAGAGAAAGTTCCTGTAGCTTCTATAGCTCTTCTTTGCGTTTCGAGCTCTGCAATCTTATTAGCTGTCTCGGAAGCACCCACGGCAGCTCTTTGTGCTCTCTCTTTTTCTATTAACGATCTTGAAGATTTCTCTGACAACTGTCCATCTTGCACCCATCCTTCCTCTTCTATTTTCTGGCGTTGGAGCTCCTTTGCCTTTGATCCAAAAGTTGAATTTCTATCAGTCAACACTGCACAAGAAAATATATACACATAGAATTGGGTTCCATCTTATATCGTTTAACCTCTTGTTTTGCTGCTAGTGCTTCTCTACAAGCGGATCCATACATGTCAACTGTGTGTTTCAGTTCCTGCTTCAATCTCCGCATCTCAGCTGCCACTTCTTCCTACACATTCCAAGAGAACATATGTAGTAACCATTCTCGAAAACATATATCGCTGTCTATAAGCAATCAAACGCGTCTTACCAAGTTTTGTGGTGAGCAAGAACAAGATGACCGACTGCTATCTTGTGAGACGAATGAGAAATCATGTTGTATATTGTTGTCATTAAACCTAATTCCTAGACGCATAGAATGTCCAGAGCTCGTGGACTTCCTCGGAGTTAAACCAGAATCATGGAAATCGTAGAGGAAGGAAGGGCTTCCGGTAGTGCTTGTACTCGGCCTGCCTGAGCTCACAAAAGATAGGTCAGACCTTGCAGTACTCGTACTTGGCCTGCCTGAGCAAACAAATGATATGTCGTTTTCCGAGTCTGACAAATCATAAAATGAGTTTCCATAATTTGGTGTCCCCGCCATAGGTGACCTGTCGATGATATTACCGCAAAAGAAAGAATGCTAAGTTTTATATCTTAAAAACAAATCAGTTCCGTGGCCAAAAAGAAAGATCTTCAGAAATTATTACTTTCCATAATCTTCAACGGAGCTAGAAGCCGAAGAAGCCCTTGATGGAGTCCTATCTGTTTGTAGAAGCAAAAGTACAGTTTCAAGATGCGTGCAAATTCATGTGGTTAAACCTCAAATAACTAGTTCATAATATTACCTCTAAAGCTCATGGTATTCTTGATCTTTTCATTGTCAGATATTGCAGACTGATTTTCAATCTCACCCAAAAGTGGTGACTTATATGGAGCAGCTCGTAAGGAATGGCGAACAGATGATATCTTCCCTTTAGAAATGACGTAAACTGTACAGAAATCAGGTGCTGCTTTCACTACATTGCTCGGTGTATCAGAAATCTTAAACTTTCTGTATAGAAATTGAAAAAAAAAACAAACACATCAGGAGAAAACAGAAAACAGGATTAGGAGGGAAGAAATTAATATTACTACCTCATGAATCCATGCCTCGATGGGGCACCAAGAACCAAATTCTCAATCACCTTAGAGGAAGCATATTCCGCAAGGCACTTGACAATGCTGTTATCCTCAAGCTGGACGTCCTTGTATTGTATCTAGCAACATAGTTATAAAGAACGCAAATAAATCAAAACTAATTACCAGAAGTTTTGCTATATATCATAAATGAATTCACAATAGAATCAAAGTAAACGAGATCAAACTATCTGATCGCGGATTTATACATCTTTTCGACCACAGTAGCAATGGAACGTCACGAAAAGATCTTCGGCTTGCTTACGTTTCTCGGCAATAGTCTCAACTGCAAATCCACAAGATAATAGTCTTAGCAGAATCTTAAAACTAAGACCCACAAACTCAAACTCAAACTCAAACCGAGATGGGTTATGTAATAAGAAGAGCATCATATATAACTCAAAGAAGAGTTAACAGAGAGAGAAAAACCAGAATCAGATGATGATTTAAGGATGACATGTAGGAGGATAATGGTTTGTCCTTTAGAGACAAGATGATCAGCTGCCCATTTGAAAGCATGTTGGCTTCCTTTATCTTTATCAACAGCTACAGCCACTAATCCAGAATTGCCACTTTTCTTCTTCGCGTTTCCCTTTTGTGCCTTCATCGATTACTAAAGCTTTAGAACCCTAGATTGCAAATAACCACATTTACCGATATCAATATCTCCATTCACTACAACCTTTGCCTCTATCTTCTTAGAGAATTTCATTCTACAATACTAAAGAAATCTGTGGTTTTCCTAAATTAGGAATTTTGAGAATATCTCTCCCCCAAATTAAGAAATTTTGGGATTCAGAGGTCGACTGAAGAACAACTATGGATAATATTAGCAAAAACAAAAACAATGGATTAGTCTCTATCATTCCGACAGTTTCGGTTAGTCGCCATAGTAACAATTCTAAGCCCAAAATCCAATTTATGTTTGTTAATATTCATTAGTTTCATTCATCCTATTCTTCATATTCTTCATCTTTTCATTTTTTCATCTCTTCGGAGATTTTTTCTCTTAAATTCCACATTTTCTCTTGTTTCTTCGTCTTCGTCATCTTTATTGTCTCTTTGAAAGGTAATATAGCATATGTTTATGGATTTCGAAACCTCAAATCTTCGACTTCGAACTACATTTTTATTACTCTTTTCTAGTTTTAAAAAGTTTTAATTTTTAACGTTTTTTACCTTCGTCTTTGGTAGCGTCCATGTAAACTTCCTTGTAGACTTTGGTTGAGTGAGTTTATAGTGTCGTCGACTTTGTTTTTTATTCAGACTTCGGCAGATTTTGTTTTGTCTGACGGACTTTGGTTCACAGTGTGACAGACTTTGTTTTGTCTGGCGGACTTTGGTTTATAGTCTTGCAGACTTTGTTTTGTCTGGCAGACTTTGGTAGACTTTGGCAGACTTTGGAAAACATTAGCTCACTTTGGTAGATTTTGGTTGATTAATGATCTTTTGTGGTAGATTTTAGTTTTTTGGCAGAATTTGGTAGACAATTTTAAACGATTTTCTTGTTTATTTTTCATAGATATGGGGGATAACGAGACGTACCATATGAGGGCTGTTGGAATAGGAAAAATCCTGTCGTGGACCCGACCCATCAGCCACTACTGCAATTTGAGGAAGATAATAGAGTTGAGGGGTCTTATTGGCATTGATGCTTATGATGAGATAGAGAAGGATTCTCAACTTGGGATTATACAGCAGTTTGCTGATACAACGAGTTTTAACACTATATCCTACTGCAAGTGCACATCAAACGTAATAGTATTTAAGGGTCAAATTCCTCAGAGAACCAGATCACACTTTCGACTTCTATCGAATCGCAAGCTATATCAATCAAAATCAGATAAGTAAATACTAACAACTTAAACGTGAATGTAATCAAATAACTAAAGCAATCGGATATCGGGTATTCATTCAGGAGTTATAACTCTTGTCAGGGAAACTATTCAGGAACTAATCTGATCATATTCTCGGCTTGAACATAGATAAAGATAAACCAACTCTCGTTGAATCTACCCCTCTACTAATAATCTAAAGGTCCTAACTCTCGTTGGTTTCAGATTACAAGTAGGTTTTATCGCTTAGGTTCAATTACCCACAATCCAACCTAGCATCAACTCTCGTTGGTAGTGAAGGAATTGTTCTTCTAATCTAATTCTAGTTCTTAACAATCTTCTGGAAAGTTAACAACCTAAAATCATCGACTAGGTGATCAAGCTAATCTATGCATTAAACTCAAGTATTAGAAGGAGAATCATGTTATCATCAATCCTATTTGTTCCCTAACAGTGAATTCTAAAACCCTAGAATCCCTAAATCCGATCTAAGATCTACTCAGACATAAAACTATGAACCAAGCAAATCATGATGAACTGAAACTGAAATTGCATTAATAAATAGAAATAGGATTAAGAAATTCTTCTCAAGTGTGAAGAGATCTTCTTCCTAGCTTACAAACTCTCAAACTTCTGTAAAAATCGTTCTTCAATAACTCAAAAATGCCTCTGAAAATAAAATAGCAAAAGATTATTTATAGGTCCCAAAACAAGAGCTAAAAAATTGTGAAATTAGGTTTCTTCGAAGGGCATCGATCGATCGATCCTTGTGTTGATCGATCGGTCTTTGGATATTAAGTCGATCTCTCAGAAGCCAAGTCGTTCTTCAGATCGTGCGCCTATTCCTTATGTTGATCGATCGATCGTTCCTCTCGTGAAGAATACCAGAAAATGCTTCAAACTTCTCCAAAGTCCACCTTCAAGCATTATTCCAACTCTGAACGTTTTCGACCTGAAATCTTAATAAAACACAGACGAATTCTCCAAATATAACCGTAATAATGAGCTCAAAACCGACAAAATATGAGGAACATCAATTCCCCCATACTTAGCTTCTTGCTTGTCCTCAAGCAAAGAAAGAAAGTTGTAGGAAGATCACATCTCATTAGACAAAGTGATCACAAGAATATTACTTATCAAAATCGAGACCACCTTGTACTTTCCCCTGACTTAGCAAACATAACAATCTCGTGTCCGAATTCAAAACAAACAATCAGATTCCCATACTGACTTCCTAATAAATCTAAGTGCACTCTCATTCGAGGGAATATCGATCAAGAGGTGAAAAGTTCCTACTTCTACTCTCTAGACTACCTTCAATCTGATTCCATCTCTCTCTTTTCATAAAACCAATTATTCCCAGTAAGTTGCTTCATTGGAGTTCCCTTCAGTAATCTAATTAGTAAAGTGAAAAGGATTACGTCATTGGATGTATCCTCCGAAATGTCCAATTCACTTTAAAAACTCGCTGCGTCATTGGAAAACTTTTACCCGAGGCTAACTTCATGCAAAAACTTACATCGAGTACCATAATAATTTTTGGTTTAAAAGGCCTGAAAATGATGAAGAGAGAAACAGAACTAAACTTACAAGGAACATGTGTCATTGAGTAAAGAGAAGGAATATACCTGATGTAGTACCAATTCCCTTGACGAGAGGATTAAGTCAGGTTATGTGTTAAATCAGCATGAAATCCCTTGAAAGTTAAGATGAATGTGCTCTAAAACTGAGTGTTGCTTTGTCTTAGGTAGAAAATCCAAAATCGAGTAGTTTGATGTCACTCTCAAAAGCTCAAAATACAGAAATAAATGAAAGAAATAGTCTGAAAAATCGAGAATGCAAGAGAAACAAAACAGAAAAATAAGTGTTCTCCCGAGACTTACTTTACACCGTCCCGGTGTAAAAATAAATCAAAAATAAGACAAAAAAAAACACATAAGAAACAAAAGAAAGCAAAAATAAATAGTCAAAAATAAAATGAAAAGAAACTGAAACAAAGGTAGGAAGTAGCCAAGAAGCTCAGGACTTTGGCTATCGCGGTCGCCCGGAGCTCTGCGACGGCGAGGAAAGTGATAATCCAATGGTGGATCATCCTCATCATCAGCAACATCTGGTCGGCTAGTAGGCGCAATAGACATAGAGACATGCTCTTCGCGATCAGCTGCAGGTGCACTCATACAAAAAGAAGTTGGGATCTTCCTCAAAGCATCCAAATGGTCTGCTGGATCTATCTCTTTCTCCTCTCATTCTCGACTTGCCACTCTCTAAACTGCTGATCTGTGAAGTCTGGTGAGTAATGAGGTAGTCCGAGTTCCTCCTCAGGAAACTCAGAAAGCAAAAACCCGTAAGGTTGAGTAGCTGGAGCCGGAGGTACGAACAAAGCAAAAGTGAAAGCTCGAGCTCTCCTAGATCGGGCGTGTGGTGCGGCTTCCTTCTCCTTAAGCTTGCTGGAAATCTCAGGATGTGATAAATCTGGCCGGAACTCCACGTTCTCTCTGCAGGTAACTGTAGTGATGTGAGGAGCTGGAAGGATGACATACATCATCAACGGCGTGTCATCGGAAGAAAGTCCACTGCTTCTTCTCCAAAAAGTACCCAAATCTGTCCAAGGCAGATGTATTGATCAAATCAATCTGTTGCACATGTATTGATCAAATCAATCTGTTGCACAACCTCCGTCTGACTGAGATCTAATCCATGAAATATGAAAATCGGTGTGAGGAGACTACCAATCGGCTCAACTACATCCTTCCTCTGGTCACCTCTATATATGTGCTTGATCAACTCATTACCAAATAGATACCCCCAGTTGATGTTCAAAGGATGACATGTAGCATAAGTAGGATCTTGGTAAAGATCTGGTACCAAAGGAGAGATTGCATTGTGCAAATACTCCAACTGAGATTTGGTGACACTGCCTGACTCTTCCTTAGCTAGAATGGTCGACCCGATATGCTTAGCAACTATCCTAATAGCAGAATTCTTGATGTGAGTAAGCTTTGAAGACTTACCCTGATACCCATCACTAGACAACAAGTACCACAATGCATTCTTCGGAGGAGAGTTCTTTGATGGTTTATGTCCAAATGCATACTCATCAAAACTATAAACTTGGCACAACTCATGAATGGTGATCGTATAAAGAGCTCCTCTACATAAGTACGTGAGGTACTGAGCATAAACCGGACTGTGAGGATCATCACACATATGTAGATCACATGTCGCTAAGAACTGCCTATCGACCTCCGCATAAAGTGGATAAACATCAAAACAGAACTTGGTCAAACCAAGATTTTCCAGCAGCTGAGTAACATCTTCGAGAATCCTCATCCGATGCAATGTCTCACGGCAAAGGAACTTCGTTGGAATCAACATGTTAGTCAGGAGTTGATCATAGAAGCTTTCATGAAAGCTCTTCCAACCATCTCCTTCCTTTCTATCCATATATGATGTCGTAGTTCTGACAAAAGAAGGAGTATCCCTGCTAGCCACATTATCAACAAAATATTTTTGTTCCGGTCTCGGCCACGGCAAACATTCACCCAGCTGTCCATATCTAGGTGCATCGTCATGCTGTTGCGACGACTCACTACACTGAAGATTTGAAGATGCTCGGACCTTCTTCGTAGGCTTCTTAGGATTAGAGGTCGATGTTCAAACCATCTACAATGAAATAACAGAGACATAACCGAAAAAATTGAGTTTGATATCGAGAAAATTCACAAGAGTTCGATATCCTAGGCATACAAATGATCAATGGTCCGATTGCTTATTCAATTAAACAAGATCAACATCCATCAAGGCATCAATTGAACTATAATCATCAAAATCAAGCCTAAAAATTTTGAAATTCCTCTAGAAATTCTCCTTCAACCTAACAAGCAATCTCTAATTGAAATTCAATAATCCAAACAGCAAGTGGGGGTCGAATTCATGTAAGAATAAGACACATGCATCAGTTAATCAATGAAAATCAACAAGAAAGCAAGTTACCCTTAACCCAATTCAACTTCCAAAATAAAAAATAAATAAATCAAATTTAGAGGATATACCTTGCTAATCGAAGTAATGAACCACAAAATCAGATAGATGATGAAAATCTAAGAGGATTAGGCTTTTGAATCGTTAAAAATAGATGAAAAACGAGAGAGAAATCGTGGTTTGAAATTTTTGGAAATAGAAATTTCTCGATTTGTAACTGTTCTGCGCGTTTAAGAAGACGAACCTGGGTTAAGGACCGATCGATCTGTACTTTCACGAGCAAAGAACGATCGATCCTTACCTTCTAAGTCGGGCAATGGATCGTGTGTAACTTCTTCTTAAATTGCTCGATTGATCTATCATTTTCATGTCGTGCTCTGGATCATGCGGGCTTCTTGCTCAATCGATCTATCTTTTTCATGTCGTGCTCTGGATCGTGCGGTCTTCTTGCTCTATTAGTTGGGCTATGCTTGTTCGGTCGGGCAACAGATCGTGCACAACTTTTTCTTAAATAGCTTGATCGATCTTTGAGTGTTTGGTCGTGTAGTGGATCGTGCGCAAACCTACTATGTGTATTGATCGATCGTTGAGTGGATCGATTGATCATTGCTTTCTGACAGCCTCCTACCTTGAACAAAAACACAAAAACAAAAACGAATACAAACTAAAAGAAAAACGAAAAACAAACTACCTAATAGTGGGTTGCCTCCCACTCAGCGCTCTTTTACTGTCATTAGCTTACTTGGATGCCATTCAGATGGCGGAACTGCTTGAGTGAGGTTTGCTCACCCTCGGACATTAATCTCCTCAATGATGAACTTCTTCAACTGTTCATTTTTCTTGTAGATTATCCTTCCTGAAGCATCGAGCAATGCAACAGTTCCATCCCGCCATATCTCTTTGACCATGTAGATTCCAGAAGTATCAAAGCCACGACTACCTGCAAAAACTTTGATAACAAAACCTTTAATATCGTAGTTGCAGAATTTGTCAAGACGATAAAGAATACAAGTGTCTTGATGTTCAGCTGAGTCCCTCTCCTGTTCACGGAGCTACCCATACTCCTCATCACAATCACTGTCTTCTTCACCATATACTGCAACTTGATTCAATGATTCAGTGCTCACTTGCTTCCCTCCATCATCTCGAATCATCCCACATAAATTACTCGATGAAGCTTGAATAGGATATGAAACATCCTTGTCCACGTTCTGCAACATGACTCTCTGACTTAGGAAGTCTAACTTAGCACCAGCTGTGTTGAGGAATGGCCTTCCCAATAAGATCAAAACAACTCTTTCTCTTGCCATTTCAACAACAGTAAAGTCTGTAGGGATCTTGCAATTCCCAACCAGAAGAGTGAAGTCAACAAGTCTTCCTCTAGGTACCTTAGAAGATGCATCTCCAAAAGAAACCGATGAGTGATGCTCCTGCATTAGTTCAATACCGAGTTTCTGTATAGTTTCCAAAGAGATCACATTGATACTAGCTCCAGAATCACGTGAAGCATCGCTGAAAACTAGCTGTCCAACCCGACAAGGTACATTGAACTCTCCTTGATCTTCTATCTTCACAAGCTCTTTAGGGTATGGTACAGGAGGGTTGTACTTACTCTCAACTGAACTCCCTACTTCATAATTGACCACATTGCAAGATTCCTTGGGGTTCTTCTCAACTTTTCCAGGCAAAGCTCCTTGTGGACGTTTAATAACCTCAGCAGTCTGAGCAACTTGAGTATCTAGTTTCTTGCTATTCATAGAAACTAACTCAAACTTCCCGTTCAGATCATTGTAGATGTTGTCCATCTTAGCATTAAGCTCCCTGGTAGTCTTTTGTTTCTCAACAACGAGTTGCTGAATGAAGGCCTTAATCTCTTCGTTTGATGTTTCTGAAGTTGCTGCTCAAGGTTGTTGCTGCATCGGCGGTAGTACATAAGGCTTATATAGCCTTTGCCAATTACTTCATCCTGCATTCGGAACAAACGGCTTCTGATTACCCCATCTCTGATCTGAATTCTGAATGAATGGCTTTCCCTGAAAAGGTGATCCTTGAGGCAATGTGGGTGCTAGAAAAGTAACATCCTGAGGGTTCTCGACGTTAGTGCTCTTTTAGGAAAGGTAGTTCGTGTTTTGCTTCATGTTCTGCCAGTTAACATAATCGACCTCCCTTTGGTGTTCAGAACCAACCGAATCATCCTGAACCTGAGCCACTTCTCTATTATCCTCAACTTGATTCACACTCCTCTAATTACCCTGATTTGCTCGGATCAGAATATCCAACTTTTCAGCAATGTCATCAATCCTCTGAATCTCCACACTGTTCACTTTCCTAGTTCGATTATGTTCTGGACAATGACTACCAGAACTTGTAGCCGAGTTATCAATCAGAGTTAAAGCTTCATCCCTAGTGTTAGTCATAAATTCTCCATTGCTGACAGCATTCAGAGAATTCTTGTACTCCCACTTGATTCCACTATAGAAAGTGTTGAGAAGTTGGTCATTCGAGTACCCATGGTGTAGACAATCTCGTTGATACTCCTTGAAACGTACCCATGCTTCATTCACAGATTCCCCAGATCGTTGCTGAAACGATGAAATCTTGCTCCTGAGAGCTGCAGTCTTGGACTTAGTGTAGAACTGATCAAGAAACGCTGCTCAAACCTGAGCCCATGTGGTGAGTGATTTTGGAGGTAATGAACGCAACCACCTAGAAGATCTGTCTGAGAGTGAATGATGAAAAAACTTACACTTCACATAATCAGCGGGTACACCATTAGAGCTTGTGGTGCCACATATGTCTTCAAAATTCTCTATGCGATCCATAGGATTCTCCCTTGGAAGTCCATTGAAGACATACTGCTTAACCAACCCAATAAGCTGAGGTTTGATCTCACAATCATTCCTCTCAATCGCCAGAGGTCGAATAGCTGAGCGATTTTGATAGTGGGTGTGTGGAGTGTCCATGTCACCAATCGCTCTGCGTTGAGCACGCTCTCGTGCTCTCCTAATCTCAGCCAACTCTCTCTGCAACTGTTGTACCATTGTGGCCATATCCTGCAGATTCTGTGCTTGATTCTCTGGAGGATTCATATTCCTAGCTCTTTGGTTTTCTCTTTCAACCCTCGCAAGCTCTTGATTATCCAAGTTGAATAGATTTTCTGAACCTTGACTTCTGGTCATACACTTGAAAAGGAACAAAAACAAACAAAAAGAAAAACATATGTAACGATACAATGGTTCCCCAGCAACGGCGCCAAAAACTTGATACAATGAGTTTTAACCCTATATGCTACAGCAAGTGCACAGCAAACGTAATAGTATTTAGGGGTCGAATTTCTCAGAGAACCAGACCACACTTTCGACTTCTATCGAATCGCAAGCTATATCAATCAAAATTAGATAAGTAACTACTAACAACTTAAACGCGAATGTAATCAGATAACTAAAGCAATCAGATATCGGGTATTCATTCAGGAGTTATAACACTTGTTAGGGAAACTATTCAGGAACTAATCTGATCATATTCTCGGCTTGAACATAGATAAAGATAATCCAACTCTCGTTGAATTTACCCCTCTACTAATAATCTAAAGGTCCTAACTCTCGCTGGTTTCAGATTACAAGTAGGCTTTATCGCTTAGGTTCAATTACCCACAATCCAACCTAACATCAACTCTCGTTGGTAGTGAAGGAATTGTTCTTCTAATCTAGTTCTAGTTCTTAATAATCTTCTGGAAAGTTAACAACCTAAAATCATCGACTATGTGATCAAGGTAATCTATGCATTAAACTCAAGTATTAGAAGGAGAATCATGAAATCATCAATCCTATTTGTTCCCTAACAGTGAATTCTAAAACCCTAGAATCCCTAAATCCGATCTAAGATCTACTCAGACATAGAACAATGAACCAAGCAAATCATGATGAACTGAAACTGAAATTGCATTAATAAATAGAAATAGGATTCATAAATTCTTCTCAAGTGTGAAGAGATCTTCTTCCTAGCTTACAAACTCTCAAACTTTTGTAAAAATCGTTCTTCAACAACTCAAAGACACCTCTCCAAATAAAATAGGAAAAGAGTATTTATAGGTCCCAAAACAAGAGCTAAAAATCGTGAAATTAGGTTTCTTCAAAGGGCATCGATCGATCGATCCTTGTGTTGATCGATCGATCTTTTAATTTTGAGTCGATCTTTTAGAAGCCAAGTCGTTCTTCAGATCGTGCGCATATTCCTTGTTAAAGCATTGATCGATCAATCCTTGTGTTGATCGATCAATTGTTCTTCTCGTGGAGAATACCAGAAAATGCTTCAAATTTCTCCAAAGTCCACCTTCAAGCATGATTCCAACTCTGAACGTTTTCGACCTGAAATCTCAATAAAACACAGACAAAATTCTCCAAATATAATCGTAATAATGAGCTCAAAAATGATAAAATATGAGGAACATTATTTGCCGGCATAGGGTTCTCATGGAGCAACAAACATGTTGAACACCTGTTTGATAATATGTTTCACACACCTAATGTAAATGAGGTGTGGGTCTTGGCTGATGGTCGACTAGTGAGATTTTCTCTGCATGAGTTTTACCACATAACGCAGATGAACTGTGGGTTGCCTGACGCTAATGATGCAAACTTAGCTTCAGGAGAGTTATGGGTTGACATAGGTTTAAACCATAGTGACAGTCCAACATGGGCAGAGCTTGAAAGGGCATTAAAGGGATGTAAGGATTGGTCTCTTGCCAAGAGGAATATGGTGGGGTTGCGGTGGTGTTATATTGTGTATCCAGATAAATTTGAGAGGCATCCTTGGAGAGAGTAGCATTTCAGTTCCTCTTGAAGTCGATCTATGTTGCCTCTACGGCACCGAAAATGTTGAGTATGCATGGCTTTGTGCATGTGCTTCTAATATGGGCGTACGAGTTTATCCCACATCTAGGTTTAATGTGCGGATGTAAAGTAGCTGGCCCAATTTCACTTTTGCGATGGACTACGCGTAGTTGTCGTCGTATAGATATTGAAAACGTCTTTGACTCTGATAAGATGACATTCGTCAATGACAAGGTAAGCTTAATTCATTAATTGACTTTGATTTAACGTGTGGTTTAGTTTGACTCACTTTGGCAGATGTATTTTGGCAAATGTTTTTGTAACATCTGTTTTAGTTTGGCTGGCTTTGGCTGACTTTGGCGGATGTTTTTTGGGTAATGTTTAACGTTCTGTTTTAGTTTGGCTGACTTTGTAACATGAATTTTGGCTAATTATTTGTAACATGAATTTGAGATTGGCTGACTTTGGCTGGCTGATTTTATAGATGAATGTGGTGCAGCTTATCCAAAAGCCTTATGATGACATATACCTTTAGTGGTCTACTAAATATCAGGATCCCAAAGTTGACAGAATGATCAGAGACATTCTAGATGGGACATTAGATGAGATGTTTTGGGCTATCCTGGCCTCTGCAAAAAGGAAGGTCGATGAGTTACAAAGTGAGCTCGGAAGTGCTAAGAAGGCTAAGAGTGCTAAGAAGGTTGCTGAGAAGAAGGAATCTACTAGTGGAAAGAAGGCTCACGATTCCGCTTTGTCAAAGGATACGCCAAAGGAAAAAAAGAAGTCTCATGGTAGTCCAAAGGCAAAAGATAAGCCAAGGGCAAAAGATTCTGATATAACTTTGGCAGAATTTCAGAAGGTGGTCAAAGAAAATGAAAAAGAAAGATTGGAGAGGAAATGGAAGAAGAAATTTGAGGTCAAATAAGAAGGACAATTGAAGAAGATTATGCTAGACATCCTTCAATCCACGAAGCAGGCTTTTGACGTGATAATATTTGATCAAGTCAACACGTCAGAACGGCTTGCAAGGTTGGAGGAGCAAAAAGTAGACTAAGCGGTGACAGATGAGTGGCTTCGTAGGCTTGAGAAAGCCATGTCACAACGGAACTTGATCAAAGAACACCGCGTTAAGCTGATAGAGTCAAGACCAGTATAGGTGGTGATGACATTGGAAGAGCCTACAAAGTCTCGTGTGAATAAAAGTTAGACTTCTAGAAGTGAAGCCTTAGGTTCTCAAAAATGGTACGTAAAAGTGTACTTGATTATGAGAGGGGCTAAGTTTCGAGAACTCAATTATGTATGTATACTATACACAATAATCAAGAACTACACCATGTTCTTTATAAATTTTGTGGCAGAGTTTGGTTGACTTTGTTGATATTTACTATACACAATAATCAAGAATCACACCATGTTCTTACTATGTATATGAGCGCTAAAAGAAATTAATAATGTAACTATGTATGAGCTAATAGAGTTGTACTAACTCTATCAGGTTTCCTTTCTAGAAGGAAAGGATATGTAAGGAGCAACAAACCTCACAACCTTCCCCAACATCTGACAATGTACAGGTACGTGAGACATGACTATTAATTTGATTTACATATGTGTGGCTTACCTTGGCTGACTTTGGCTAATGTTTTATAACATGTGGTTTAGCTTGGCTGACTTTGGCTAATGTTTTATTAGCTAGACTGACTTTGGCTGACGTTGGCTAACATTGGCTAATGTTTTATAACGTGTAGTTTAGACTGGCTAACGTGTAGTTACATCTTCTGTTTTGTAGAAGGAACAAAATTATTAGGAGAAGAAATCATCACACGCTCTTTCCCCAGCCTTACGGCTTCCTCACAATCAAAAGGTTGTTTAGTTATTCTTAAGTTGTTGGTAGTATTTTGGTGAATTGTGTTGTCCTTACATTGTTTCACTTTTGTTTGCAGAAGGAATGGATGTTTGAGGAGCATGAAACGTCTGACCATTTGTCCCCAGCGTTGAAAATTGTTAGAAACCCTGAAGTTAGTAGTCAATTGCAGACTTCGCAAAGTCCTACTTTGGATTTGAGGTCAACGCAAGAGAAGAAAATGCAAGGTGAAGACGAATGTCAAATTCTAAGCAAAACAATCACTCAAGTCAAGGATTTGATATATATGGAGGACGTTATGCCCAAGGCATTAAGAAAATATACTCTCACTGTGAACCAGGTAGTTTGTTTGACTTTGGTTGACTGTGGTTAATCTTGGTTGAATTTGGCTGATTTTGGTTGATATTTAACTTCATTTTTGTGGTTAAATTCAGAAATCACCGTTTGAAGGAAGCTCTCTAGTTAGGCAACTCATGGACAACATAGCGTATACCTAATACGATCCATTTCGACCAGTAGATAAGTCCAAATTGAAGCGGCTGCGTAATCTACTCAAACACTATATATTGTACTATTTTTTGTGTTTGGTGTTTGTTTACCACCAACGCTTTTAGGGATAACTCGGTGTGTGACATCAGTCTTTTAGCTGAGTTCTACTGCAAGTTTCTAATGCCTAGACGTATGTGGCCACAAGATTACTACAGATGGTTAATTGGATTTGGTAAGTTCCTTAGTCATATTTGGTTGATTTTGGCTAACTTTGGCTATGTTTGGTTGACTTTGACATATTTTGGTTGTGCTTATAATTTACATTTGTTTTACAGCATATGAGTAGCACTATAAATATATTTCGTAGAAGACATGCAAACTCCAACTCCGTACAAGAGTGATCGGATAGTGTTCCTTGACCCTTCAGTATGTGTCTACTGGTGTTTGAAGTACGAGTCCTTCACGACAAACCCGCAGAAGTATATGTTCGAAGAATTTATTCGGGAAATGTCTGCCGGTATAGCCCTTGTATGGTTTCCTACGAACAAGCAGTGACATCAAGATGTGGACACCTTATACAGATGTCATAACATCAACAATATCCATTGGGTAGCCTTGGAAATCTGTTTACTACTAGAAATCATTAAAATATACGATACCTCAGCCATACCGCATCAAGTACTGATTGACTCTATGAGATATGGTTTATATTTGTTTATCTTGTTGATCATGGCTGATATTGTTTTCTTAATTTTTTTTGCGAGCAGGCCATAATCGAGATGATACCCTATATGCGGAGGTACATGTTAGCTTCTGAGTTACGGAAAGAGACCAAAGTGAGGGATTTCACTGTCACAGGGTCAAGGGAACCCCGGTCAATTCATGGGGATAAAAGAAAGTTCTTGTATTAAGTCCAAAATTTTCAATCAGGCGATTGTAGCATTTACACCCTCAAGATTATAGAGTGCTAAGCCATTGGACAAGGCTTTAGGAGATTCGATGATAAGTTCTTCCATTTTCTCCGCCTGAAATTCACCCTTGAGATCATGGATGAGCTCCCACTTCCAGAGACAATTTCATGGACAGATCCTTGTCCGCGGTTTGAAAATGTTGATAAGCAAGTACTCATTACCGCGTCAAAGGGGTATTTTTGGAGTGTAAATAATTATATGTGTATATGGCTTAATTAACTTTGTATATATGTGTATTTAATTAATTAACTTTGTATATGGTTGTGTATATGACTTTAATTAACTTTGTAATTAACTGTGTATATGACTTTAGTTAACTATTTCTATTGTATTACAATTAATTAACTTTGTGTATGGCTTCAATTAACTTTCTAATTAACTTTGTATACATATCTAGTTTATAACCACTAATATATTAGTTTTGTTTCAATTAACGCTTGAATTAACTTTGGTATACAGTTTGGTCAAAGTAAGCGCAACCAATATCTGCCAAAAATTTTGCCACATTGTGGCGAATATTGGCTGAGTTTCGTAAGGTCTGTAAGAAATAATATTGGTTGAGTTTCGTAAGGTAACTTTGGTTGTGCTTACACGCGTCCAGTTTTGAT
>JAKUCM010000633.1:0-42361 GCA_023374145.1 Lepidium sativum | reverse complement strand
TGCACACTACCAACTCCTGCAATCTCTACGGTTAAGCCAGTAGGAAGTGTGACTGTAGAACTTAAATCAAGCGAGATAGCAATAAATATGCTCTTGTCATGAGAGACATGATGAGTGGTACCGTTATCTATTATCCATGTTTGAGAATCTAAAACATTCCTAGAAGAAACCATTATACCAATGAAGCATATAGTTGATAAAGAGAAGGAAATACCAGTAGGAGCATTAGTTGATGTTGTATTGACTTTCACGGTTTGAGAAGGTGGTTGCAGATGGGAGCTAAAGTAAGCAATCATATCTTGAATCTGATTCTTAGAAAATCCTGCAACCATTTCTGACTGGCGTGAACGATTTGTCTTGACCATCAACATTCTTATGCTTGTGCTTGTAACCAGGTGGATACCCATGAAGTTTGTAGCATTTATATGATGTGTGTCCAACATAACCACAGTGAGAACATTGAGGCCTTGAAGTCTGCTTCAAATTGTTTCTATAAGAAGATTGACTTGCATTAACCAGTATCGGATCAGAGGTGTTAGCTGAGACATGAAAAGTAGACGTATTAGTGGAATGAACAAAATCAATATTTCTCTGTTGTGGTCTTGGTCAAGAAGATGATAGATCTCGGGGAGATCAGGTAAGGTCTTCTTCATGATTATCTGGCTTTGAATGTTGGCATAACACTCATTTAAACCAGAAAGAAATTTGATGATTTTGTCATGTTCTGCCTTCTTCATAAACGACCTGCAACACTTACAAGAACTGCAATTATCAAGGCAATCAGAACCATCGAGATCATCCCAGAGAGTATTTAAGGTGGTGTAATACTCTGAAAGATTCATCGATCCCTGCTAGAGAGACCAGACTTGTTGCGATAGGTGATAAGAGCGAGGGAGATCTGTAATGTTGAAACGAATCATTAAATCCTTCCAAATTTCGGAGGCATCGGTAAAATGAAGAATGCTCTTGTAAATCTGCTTTGAAACCGAATTTAATAGCCAGGATTTCACCATACTATTGCAACGTGACCAGAACCTAAAGCTCGCTTGAGATTCAAAAGGACGAGTTAAAGATCCATTGACGAAGGCCAATTTGTTCTTCGCATCTAGAGCTAAGGTCATAGCTATATGCCAAGACGAAAAATTTGTTCCATCAAGAATTTCAGAGATGACTATAGTACATGGATTATCGCCATTACAAAAAAATGTATGGTGAATAGCTATACGTGTAATCGATTATTGAATAGCTATACGTGAAAATCGGATTGTTTGAAGGAGGAATTGGAGGCGAATTGTTGGGAGGATCATTTTCGTCAACCGGAGATTCTGATCTTGTCGTACGACGCTGCATTTGTGTGTCAGAAACCATCGTATTCACCGGAAAACAAGATGAAGGAGGAAGAAGACTTCGAGATGAAACTGAGCTCAAGAAGAGCAAGAGCTCTGATACCATTTTAGTGAAAGAGATTGAGAAGAATATGTTAGGAAAAAGTATATTCTTCTTCTTTTGTTCGAAACAGAATTACATACAAAGAAGAGATATATACAATCTCAACGTATAACCGGGATTAAACCAGAAATTAAAATAAAATAATGGTTCAAAGTAAATCAATATACCTTCATAATATAATATACAGTATATACAGTAGATTCGGAAATCATTGAAAGATTGATATACTATACAATCTTTGGCATGAATAATTGTACTCGATTTCAAAAATCTATATATATGATCAGTAGCATTATGTATGTTGCAGTATGTATGTATACAAAATAGGTTAATCTCCCTCAAACTAAGTGTGGACAAGTGTCAATCAAGTGCTTATGATGTGTAATTCATTTGTTTATACATATGCTTATTGTGTTGTTTTAGGTCATGGTATAAGGCATCTCAATTCGCTTGTGTGGTCGGAATAGAATATATTAGGACATTTAATAATCATAGTGGTCAACAAATCTCTAATCATAAGCTTCTTCACTAGCATTACTAGCTTGTTTATTGATCAAGATATATTTTCATTTCATTCATTAACAATGATCGATCTAAGCTTCTTTCTTGCTGTCTTCCCAGCCATGGAACACTGTCACCATTCTCATCTAATTTCACATTGAGATCAAAATCCCTTCCTCTTCCACAGCCAGTATGTTTTATGACCTCAAGCTGTAACCAAGGAAACACAAAACGCTTAGAAGAATAAACATTAAACTAAACACAATTGTTCATTAGCAAAATAATTCCGGCTAGTAACCATTTGAATGGTCTTCACATCTTTTTCATTGCAACTACTTTCATTGATAAGTTTCCTGAAAAGCCACATAAACATCTTAGAAATGAAACCGATACCGAAGCTTGGTCACTTGCTTGCCAAGATAGAAAAGGAGAAGCTAAATAGTTTGATGTTGGGTCTAACTTTCTTTTGGTAACAGATATGTCTTCACCTTCTGAGCCACCAAAATCACGAACTTTGTTACCGACGGTAACTCTTAGAAAATCAAAGATATCAAACTTGTGCACACATTGCTTCCTGAAAAAAAAAAATTGAAGGTTTAGAAAAAGCAAGAAGACAATTGATTTATCACCTATTACCAAAACCAAATATAGATATGTTTGAAGATAGAATTATCAAACATTCTCTTTTCTTTCTCTCTCTAAACTTTTCTCTCCCATTTTCTTTTCTAGATCTGGCCTTTTTCGTTTCCTCCATGACAAAGGTGAAAAAGAGGAAAAAGCACTCTTCTCCTCCTTGACCCGCTGCTGGATCTCCACCTAGCTCTCTGGTTTTAGTTGCCCCTACTTCTTCAGAAGTTCCACTGGTAGATTGCATCTCCTTTGCCGAGGCCAAATTTGCCAACAATTTCTTCTGTGCAAACAGTAGATCCCATCGCTGTAGCTAAATCTTCAACACTGGTAACGCCTTATGAGTTGGAATCTCGTAAATCTCAGGTTCTTTCACCCAATCAATAACAACATGTTTTATTTTCGTCTCCAATAGAAAACCAAGCCAACATGGCATGACTGTGTCAATGGTCCGACGAAGAAATTATCGAAGAAAGGTGAGCCATTTCTCCTGGATTCATGAGAGATTTGTGTGAAAATACCAAACTCGGTCATTGAACGTAACAAGCATGCGTGGGAGAATTTCATCCTAGGTCAATTTCATGGAAATCTTCTTTCGATGGGAGCTCTTCGCGCAATCCTCAACGGAATTTGGAGCAAAAAAACAAATGACATCTCAATCTGAAAGGCTAGTTCCAAATATGTGTTAATCAAAATCCCTAATTCTTTTACACGTATGAGAGTTCTTGAGCAAGGTATGTGGCACATAGAGGGCCAAGCTATTTTTGTTGCTAAATGGGAACCTGGGTTGGAGCCAGATATCCCTGAGCTAAAGCAAGCGCCAATTTGGATTGATTTCACTGACGTTCAGTCTCACTTCTTCTATGCTAAAGGATTGGAACGTATTGTTAATGCTGTTGGTGGACCTCTTTTTCTTCACCTGAACACAACTAACATGAAACATATGGAAGTTGTTAGAGTCTTTACGGTTGTTGATCTCCAGAAGCCCATCCCTGAGTTGATAAATGTCATGTTTGAGAGAGGGTTTATTAAATGTATTGGGGTTTCAAGCCCTTGGCTACCAACTATGTGCTCTCACTGTCAGAAGCTAGGCCATTCTTTGAGACGCTGTCCCACAACTCATGTTACTTGCACAACTTGTAAATCAATATCTCATATTTCAGATTCCTGCCCAAGGTCTTCGAAAAATGCAAAACAAAAATCAGTTTCTTCCAAGTCGGTTCACACAGTAGCTCATAATGAGAAGAAGATATCTCAACCTGCTAAGCCTAAGACAACTAAGTCTAAAAAGTTTCTTGAAGCATAAACTGACCTTTCTCTGGTCTTTGACCTTGCCTCCACCAAACTCACAGCTCCGAAGGAAAACCCTCATCGGAAATGGAGTGCTCAACTCACCATCAATGAGAATGCTCCAAATCCTTCTCCTCTTGGAAAAATTGTAGCCAAAATACTGATTAAATCACAAGGTAAGAAGCCTATTGCTCAAGATGATGCCATTTACTATTCGGACTCGGTAGCGTAGTCTACTTCTATCTTGGAATCAGAATCAGATAGGTCTTGTTCGTTTGCTGGTCGCTGGCGACCAGGACCAGCGACCGCGACCAAAACATGTTCGTTTCGTAGTCGCTGGTTCAGCGACCGGTCGCAGCGACTAGTCGCCAGCAACCAGCGATTGCAATTTTTTATCGCTGTTTAAAACAGCGATTTGCGGCGACTAAAATTTAAAATTACTAATTTACCTTTATTTTTAGTAAATTCACAAAAAAATCAGTAATCAGTCGCTGGTCGCGCGACCACTAAACGAACAACACAGCAACTGGTCGCAGCGACTATCAAACGAACAAAAAATAATTTTTTTGGTCTCAGTCGCTGGTCGCTGATCGCAGTCGTCAGCGCCAGCAAACAAACAAGACCATAATGACCATTCCAGCTAGTGTGAAGAAGGAGAAATCTCAAGTAAAAATGAAGCAAAGGATGTTCCTTCTGATAATGCTTTGCTCAGTCCCATTATGTTAAAACATCGCAACAGATTTGAACAACTATGAAAAAGGGCGGGGCCTGATTCAACATTCTTAGTAATTATGTAAGCCACTACTTTTTGTTGGAATATAAGGGGTATAAGTAACGAAATAAAGCGGTGGGCATCTTCGTTCATCACTCAGTTTAATGAAACTGCCCTTTTTGTAGTTATATTGGAACAAGAGTGAGAGAATAGTCTGCTAGTGACCTTGTTTCTAAAGCTTTTCCAAATTGAAATTTTGTAAATAACTACGAATCTGCTTAATTAGGTAAAATATGGATTATTTGGGATGCCTTTGTGGATGTCACGATCCTTGCAAAGTCTTCTCAAATGATTACATGCTTAGTAAAACTTCCAAGTTGTCATCTCCCTTTTGTTATCTCCTATGTGTATGCTCTTAACTTCCAACAAGAAAGGCTTGCTCTTTGGGAGGAAATTTTGTATGTTTCAACTATACCATGTCTAACTCGGTTCCTTGGGTTGTCTTGGGCGACTTCAATTAGTCTCTCAATCGAAAGATAGCTCGATTGGTGGCACTAGAATAACATCTAGTATGGTGGAGTTTAGAAATTGCTTATCTCATGTTGGTCTTAGTGATCTGTCTTTCTAGGGTCCCTTGTACACTTGGTGGAATAATCAAACTTAGGCCTATTGCAAAGAAACTAGAACATGATTTTGGTAAACGATGAATGGATCACTGCCTTTCCACATTCATGCGCCTCATTCTGTGACATGGATTTCTCTGATCATTGCTCAAGTTATTTGTCAATTGGTTCAGATGTTCAAGATAAAAAGCCTTTCAGAGTCTCAAACTTTCTCCTCGAATCTGATAACTTCCTTCGTAGGCTCTATGATTTCTGGTCATCAAATCATTTTGCAGGAACTAAAATATTTGTGCTATCAAAGAAATTAAAGCTCTTAAAAGGATTATTCAAGGACCTTAATCGTGAGCAATTTTCTTATTTGGAGTCTAGAGTTTGAGACGCCCACCAAGATTTCCTTCTCCGTCAATCTGAGTGGTTGAATTTACCTTCATCCATGACAACCTTTAATGAGAAAGTGGCTCATTCTAAATGGGAAAATCTGGCCGAAGCAGAGGAGAAGTTCCTTCACCAAAGATCAAAGGTCAAATAGATCAAGGAAGGATACTCTAATACGACGTTCTTTCATAGAGTCATTTCAACCAATAGATCTTCTAAGCAAATACATTACTTGCTGGGTGAAGATAATTTGAGGCTTGAAACACAGGAGCAGATTGAGTAAGAATGTGTGGGATTTTTCAAAAACCTCTTTGGTTCAGAGTTAACTCCATTCCCAGATGTTAGATTAAACCTGATAGACTCCTCCACATCTTTCAACCGAGTATGGTGTTTGGACATCATCCCTTATGCTTGCAACCGAGTATAACTCACTTGTCATTTGTTGAAGATGTTATGGTGTTTTTTGATGGGCAAGTTAACTCTTCGTAGGGCATATCAGACACTCTTGATCTCTTTTACTCCATCTCGGGTTTGGCTATCAATAAAGAAAAGTTTTCTCTGTTTCATGCAGGTCTGATGCAGCAAGACAAGGACGCTATGCAAAGCTTTGGATTTATGCAAGAGGTTATGCCAATTTGGTATATTGGTCTTCCTCTCATGCATCGTAAGCTGAGAGTGGATGAATACTCTCCTCTACTTGACAAGAATTCCTCTAAGTTCAGCCATTAGACCACCAAAGTTCTCTTCTTCTCAGGAAGACTAGAGTTAATTAAGTTTGTTATTTATAGTCTTATCAACTTTTGGATGAGTGCGTTCAGTCTACCTAAAACTTGCTTGAAGAGAATCACACAAATGTGTTCACGCTTTTTATGGGGTGGAGATTTGACAAAGAAAATTGTACCAAAGGTGGCTTGGGCGACACTATGTCTACCGAAAGAAGAAGGAGGCTTAGGTTTAAGAGATTTCATTGGCTGGAATAAAGTCTTGCTTCTTAAGTTAATATGGATTTTATTCTCATCTTTTGGATCATTATGGGTAGCATGGATTAAGGATCATAGACTCAATAGAGACAACTTCTGGGCGAGAACACAAAAGTAATCAGACTTTTCGATTTGGAAATCTCTTCTAGCTATAAGACCTTTAGCAACTCAGTTCTTGTACTGCGAAATTGGAGACGGTAATTCTACCAGCTTCTGGTTTGATAATTAGTTACATTATGGTTCCTTAATCTCCACTTTTGGTTCTGAAGCCCCTCAGAGACTTAGTGTACCTCGTCTGTCCACTGTTTTCGAGCATGCTCCAACTCTGATTGGAACCTCCTGGTTGGGTCTCGTATTCCTGGTTCTCGAGAGTTTAGGAAACTGCTGGCTCATATTCTCCTACCTTCTCCAAACTATGGACCAAACTTATTCTGTTGGAAGAAGGACCCTTAATTGCAAAAGGTGTTCACCTCAAAATCCACATGGCACCAAGTGAGACACTCTGAAGATAAGAAACAATGGGTCTCCCCAGTATGGTTTCGATTCTCTGTCCCAAAACACTTTTTTACTTTTTGGACAGCTAATCTAAATTGTCTTCTTGGTAAGAGAAAAGTTATCAGGTTGGGGCCTAAATGTGTTTAATGCTTGTTGTGTCTGTAATAATTTTGTTGAGTTTAGAGACCACTTATTCCTTTGGTGTGATCTTGCTTCATCTCTTTGGATGAAACTATTGCATCGGTTAGGAGATTATCCCACCATATTTGCTTCTTGGTTTGTTTTCATGAATTAGCTTAAATCTAGGTGTTATGGTCAGAAAGCTCTACTCAGGAAATTATGCTCACATGCCCTTATTTTTCTCATTCGAAAAGAAAGAAACAACATGTTACATAATGAAGTCTCCTTACTAGCATATGTCATCTTCCAGAAGCTTGACCGCATCATCCATGACATCCTTTTGGCCAGAATAAAAACAAAATGGAACCAAAAATTAGTCTCTTTGGTTCTCTAAGAGCTAACGATTATTTGCTATTATATAACTAACCAATATTTTGTATTTGTTTCACAAAATCTTTTTTTTTATATAAAGATTTAGAAACAAGTTAAAAATTACAACATATCCACTTTTGTATGTTATAAACCCATTTCCTTTTGGTAATAAATTCACATCTTATAAGAAGGGAAAAAAAAAAACAAAAACAGATAAGTTCAAACTTCAAACTTACAAATGAAACGCATTGAGAGTGTTTGCACCTCGACTGAGAGTAACATCATATGTGTGATTACATAAGTCTTGTAAAAATAGCTCCAAAGCTTTTGCTGCAATATTTACATTCAAACGAGAACAATTGAAGTACATGTGACAGAAGAAGTATAAACAACGTTCAAGAAAATCAAAATGAAACATGACTTACAAACAAGGAGAGGAACATCCATTGCTATTTTCCCAACGTCTTCGTCAGTTTGCATAAACTTCTTAATCCTTGTCTGCAACAAAATCAAAGATTCTCAGAAAAACCAAGGCGAGAACTTCTATAGACAAGAATCTACACATCTTAACCTAAAGATCACACTTTTTGATATCATCTCTGCAGTTAGTTTCTCTATCTCTTTGCTTCAATCTCAAGGCACGTCTACATAGATTCAAAACCCTAAAGAAGACAAGAATCATGAAACGCGGAAGGACAACAAAACGTGAACCCAAACTACACTCACAACTCATGTTTATCTTCATAGGAACAGAGACAAAACTAAGACTATCTCTATAAAACAGTGAAAGTAATTTGTAAAAATTACCGCTGGAAAACGTGTTTGGAGCTTCTTCTTCCTGTTTTCTTGTTTTTGAGACACATAAGAAAACCAGTTCCCAAAGTCAGAGGAAAAAGGGAAGAAGATAAACCCTAATTTTAAAATTTGTCAACTTTTCTCTCTAGAGTCTATATACATATGAAGATAAAATCAAACTAACTAATTTATTTTATACTAAATGTTGATTTCATTAAAGATATAAGAAAAAGGAAAACTTTAATTGGTTTGGATCTTTGAAGATTGTCTCTGTTTTTTGACCCGTCCTTGTCGGACCCAAATCAGCCGCCATAGACTATCTTCCCCAATTTTTTTTTTTCTAATTACTGAGGGGATTTGTTTTTTCTTCTTTTTTTTTGTAAAGAAATGAAAAATAAAATAATATTTTTATTAACAAAAAAAAGTGTAGAAATAAGATAGCCACACATGTTAATACATGTTGGCGAATTAAGAGTCTAAAACCAACTCCAACCATTAGAAGCTCATTAGAAATTCTTAATATTTTTTAATGAAAATAATAAATTAAGAATTCTAATATTAGTTTTAATTTTTTGGAGGTTCCAATGTTAGAACTCCACTTGAATTCTTAAAAATAAAATCTTTGTATTATAAAATTTATTAAGTTAAACTTTTCTAAATATATATTTTATAAAAACATAATTATTTTAGATTTTTAAAATTTAAAACATACAAAATATGGAGTATGAAATTATAGAATGATTATTGTAATTTTAAATTGTGGCAAATTTTTGTGTTGGATTCACCAGCAAGAAATAAAAAAAATTGAAAGTGCATTATTTATCTCATACGAATTGGGGGATGAATAACAGTTTGAGAAGGCATCAAGAATCTGATTTAATCGACATCATATTATAAAAAAACTCACAAACACAGATATATAGACACTATAATGAATGTAACTAGAAACTTCATTTATGCACAAGAACCAACAAGATCAAACTCACAAAGCAACAACGAACGAGAAACTGAAACGAACAACATCTATTGGAAGTCTGAAACAAGAAAGCTGAAACAACACAAAAGCCATTACAATAGACATATTAAACACTCCAACAAGAACCAACAAGATCCGGACAACAAACAGAAAGCCATTTAAAAAACAGATTATAGTATAACACATTACATTAGATTTGAAAACATTTCCCCAACCAACAATCTGTTGAAATGGCTCATAGATTCCCATATCGAACTCAATCATCTTTATATTCTCAAACGTATCAATCAGTTCATATATATATTAACTCATAATCTTTAAGAATCCACAAGAAGAAATCAAAAGAGAAAGAAAGAACTTTATCTTCAATTATAGATCCAATAATAGCCTGATCTTAAAATTTACTTTTGGTGACTAATATAAACCATAAACAAAATAAATTCTTCATCATTTCGAATTTATAATCTTATACAAAGTTTCTAACTTTAAGAACATGAGTCTCTAGTAGAATCTTTTAAACTGGAGTGGCAAAAAATCCAGAAGACTGATCAGAGTGTCTGATCTCAGACATCACAGACCAAGTAAATAAACATTAACATAGAGATGTCTGTATCTCTAAGTCATACTTGTCTTCGATCATCCACCAAAACCACGAATTTTCAATGGAATTCATCATATTCCATCATCCCGTTTTATGTTCACATCAAACCTATTCTTCAGAGCTCATACCTCAAGATTCTTCAAGTGTGTGCCTTTGAGATTGTCTGATGAACGAAGAGATACACAAGTAACAACAATATAAGAAGTTGAAGAAAAAAATGTTGTATTTGAGAGTAGGATCCTTTTCTCCATTCAGGGACTAAAAACTCTCAAATTCAGATGAGCTTTGGCTAAATTTTGAAATTTTCAGGAAGTTTGTCCAGTGCAATTTTCTTGGTTGCTGGCACTACCGTAACTCTTCAGCTTCTTCCCGTAACGATGAAAACAATTTACTTGGTTTCGACTAATTATATATCCTTTTTCTATTAGGTAGGTGCAGGGATACTTGTCATTCCAGCCGTGACACAAGAATCAGGTTTTCTGGCCTCTGCAGTTGCTTGCATTTTCTGTTGGGCTTTCATGGTGATGATGGGTTTCTCTTCTTACTTTCATTTATGTTTCTTGCGAGTAATGGACTATTTGTCCTCATAAACATATGTTGGCTTCAGGTTGTGACATGATTATTGGTTGTTGAAGTGAATGTCAACACGATGAGTGAACTAGGCTCTGGAGGCATATCTCTTGTAATATACTCTCAAACCAATACTTCCAATGCGTGGAAAATTCACTAAATGATGCTTTAAAATCTCAGCTTTGATTCATATTTGAACATGTCTCAATGGTGCAGAGGACTCTTGGGTCTGTTGGAGTTCAAGTTGTTTCGTAATCATCCTCTTATTCCCATTTGGGAACTTTCTTTCCTTAGTTTCCCTCACTGTATTTCATTTACACCTGAAACACATCTTTATGTTGTGCAGTTGGTCTTACATTTTAATACACTACACCCTTCTTGTGGCCTACATTTCTCGGTCTTCTGGAATCCTTACAAACTTCCTTGGCATTCCAATATACGACACCGCCATTGATCCTTATACCAACAGTTTTGAGTGTTATGCAGCTATATGTATTTACTAGAATGTTCTATAGATGGGATAGCGCAACTCTGTTCTCACTAGTGGTAGGAAGCCTTTGTTTCTTTGGAAGGTTAGCTTATTATCTTAAACCAATTAGTTGATTCCATAATCAACTGTCTAAACCCAAAAAGAACCACTATAGTGGTATACCCTGGAAGTTGGTCATAAGTTTCGTCATTTGGTTGCAGCCAGCGAGTAATTGGTACAGCCAACGGATTTCTGGTGTTTGGAGTTATTGCATCGTTTGCAGCACTCGTGGTAACAATATTTCGTTAAAAGACTTCTCTATGAATCAATGAACAGAAAAAATGAAACCAAAGATGACCATTTTAAAGACGAGTGTGAGGAGGTGTGAAGCTGAAATTGATGAAACCGAGTGTGATGAAGCCTTTCTGTTAATTCGATTCAGCTTAATCTGTTTTGTTTTAATCCGGTTATAAAAATCAGTTGGTTTTGTTAAGATGTCGGTTTATGTTCTGGTTATTGTAAGAACATATAAATCGGCTTCGAGTGTACAGTGAAAAACACACAGAGTTTTCGTGCAACAGATTTTTCAACAAATTGATTCTTGATTCATCAAGATTTTCATGGTATCAGAGCCTCGTGAAGGATCTCTGTAACTTCAGCTGAAGGATTGCAACTGAAATGGCCCAACAAGCTATTGAAGTAATGAATCATGGAGCTGTTATTCTGGGAGCTGCTCCGATGATAATTTTGGTGGTATCACCGTACGCTTTGGCCAGTTCTGAAAATCCTGGAGCTCTAATTTCTATGATCATGTTGTGCGGTGCAAACTACAACGAGTAGTCTCTTGAGATGCGTAACACACTGCAAGCTGAAAGAAATACTGGTTTCATCAACGGAAGTTTGGTGAAATCGAGTGTCGATGATCCAAACTATGAAAATTGGCAAGTTGTCAATTCCATGGTCGTAGGATGGTTGCGAGCTTTGATTGACTCTAAAGTGAAATCCACGGTGACTTTCGTTTCCGATGCTCATCAATTGTGGAAAGATCATAAAGAAAGATTCTCGGTGGGTAATACTTTTAGGATTCATTAACTGAAGACTCAAATAGCTTCTTGTAAACAAAATGGAAGAATTGTGCTTGAGTATTATGGTCAGCTGTGTTCTTTGTGGGAAGAACTCCATATGTACAGACCTTTGCCTTTGTGCACCTGTGGAGTAATGAAAGGACTTGTCAGAGAAAGAGAAGAAGAAAGACTTCATCAGTTTGTAATGGGACTAGATGATTCTAAGTTTGGCAACATGTGCACTGCAATCATTGGGATGGATCCCTTACCCACTCTTAATGAAGCGTACACTAGAGTGATAAGAGATGAACAGAGATGGACATCAGCTCAAGATCGAGAAATGCAGCAAAACACAGTCGGATTTCTAACTCGTGGAACATCTGGTTACAAGCAAGAGCAGAATGTTTTGAAAAACAAGAATGTGACATGCTCAAATTGTGGAAGAACTGGTCATGAAAAGCATGATTTTTGGCATTTGATAGGTTTTCTGGACTAGTGGATAGAGAAGTCGGAAAAGACAGAACGAGGGAAACAAAGTGGAAGAGGACGTGGTAGAAACACTAGTCGAGCTAAGAGCCAAAACACGGAGTCTGAGTGGCTCACACAACCACATCAAATTCTTCTGTTTTTCTAGAACTAACTCCTGGACAGTGGAAGATGCTTCAACAACTAGTTGTTGAGAAAACAGAGTCTGCTAACCCTTACAAATTGGCTGGTATGAAAGACTTAGGTTTTGTAATATTAGACTGAGGGGCTTGACATCACATGACTGGTAACTTGAAATTGTTGAAAGATTTGGAGAAGATTTCACCATGTACTGTAGGATTTGCAGATGGAAGCAAAACTTTTTTTGTCAGTATGGGAGTTGTATCTTTGTCAGAAACCTTGTCTCTGCCTAACGTGTTATATGTGCCTTCATTGAATTGTACTCTCGTTTCAGTGTCAAAGTTGTTGAGTAAAACGAAGTGTGTTGCTTTGTTCACTGACACAATGTGTGTGTTATAGGACCGTTTCTCGACGATGCAGATTGGCAAAGGTGAAGAGAATAACGGAGTCTACTATCTGAATGAAGCTGGCCTTGTTAAAGCTCACTTGACCTCAAGTGATTTAATCCTGATTTGTGGCACAAGCGTCTAGGATATCCTTCCTTTTCGGTTCTCAGTAACTTGCCGTTATGTTATGGTTCTGCCTCTTATATTGCTTTGAATTCTAAGTCATGTGATGTATGTTGTAGAGCTAAACAAACTAGGGAATCATTTCCGTTGAGCATGAATAAAACTGTTAGTTGTTTTGATCTGATACACTATGACGTTTGGGGCCCTTACAGAATTAGTTCTTGTAATGGTGCAACTTATTTTCTTACAATTGTAGACGACTATTCTAGAGCAGTGTGGACATACCTTATTCTTTCTAAATCTGAAGTCATTAAAGTTCTTAAAGAGTACTTTGCTTATACAGAAAAACAGTTTTCCAAAACAGTAAAAATAATAAGAAGTGACAGTGGAAGTGAATTTATGTCTTTAGGCTCATATTTTAGGGAAAATGGAGTTGTGCATCAGACTTCTTGTGTCTATACACCTTAGCAAAATGGGAAAGTAGAAAGAAAGCACATGCATATCTTGAATGTAGCTTGAAGTCTGTTGTTTCAATCAAGACTCTCAGTGAAATTTTGGGGAGAATCAGTACTGACAGCAGCTTACGTAATCAACATGACACCGTCTGCAATTCACAAAGGAAAAGGTCCATCTGAGGTTATGTATGGAAAGCTTCCTGACTATTCTAGATTGATAATGTTTGGTTCTTCTTGCTATGTACATAGCAAGTCCATAAATAAGAGTAAGTTTGATGAAAGGAGTCGACTGTGTGTGTTTGTGGGATATCCAATTGGACAAAAAAGGTGGAAGGTGTATGATCCTTACACAAATGAGTTTATGGTGTCAAGAGATGTGATCTTCATGGAAGATGTTTTTCCTTCAGAAGTTGAACCTCACATAAGACAAGATGTTGTGAATTGCAGTAATGATGAAGACTGGATAGAGGAAATCGATGACAGGGAGAGAACATATGATGTTTCTCGTCCTAATGATACAAATACAGAACTGAAACTGTTAACTGATTCTGCTGATATTGGAACTAATGTTGTGCTTGTCATTGCAGATCACAAGATAGAACCTCTAGGAGAACTCATGCCTCATTTGAGAAGAAGTGAAAGGTAGAGATTGCCTTCAACAAAGCTGAAGGAGTATGTGCAGTACAGTGTTGCTTGCGATCAAGGAGAAAACACAACAGAGAATAATATGTTAGACACAAGTCTGTATCCCTTGACTGACTTTGTATCTGATCAATTTTCTTCTCATCAGAAAGTGTTTTTAGCAGCTATTCATGCAGAAGTAGAGCCAAAGCACTATGGGGAAGTTGTTCGTGTCAAAATGTGGAAGAATGCTATGTATAAAGAAGTTACAACACTTGAAGATAAACACACATGGGAAATAGTTGATTTGCCTTCTGGACGAACAGCCCTTGGATCTCAGTGGGTCTACAGAACAAAGTTTAACTCTGATGGTTCAATTGAGCGTCATAAAGCTCGGTTAGTGGTTATGGGGAACAACCAAGTTGAAGGGGAAGATTACTCGGAGACCTTTGCACATGTGAGAATGTTGCTCAGATTAGTAGCTGCAAATAACTGGAACTTTTACCAAATAGATGTAAATAATGCCTTTTTGCATGGAGATGTCGAAGAGGAGGTGTACATGAAGCTGCCACCAGGTTTTAGACACACTCATCCTGGCAAGGTTTGTCGTCTTAAGAATTCCCTTTATGGACTGAAGCAGACCCCTCGCTGCTGGTTCAAGAAGCTATCAGACTCTCTTGTCAGGTTTGGTTTCGAACAATCTTACGAAGATTACTCATTCTTCTCCTACACTAACAAAGGCAAAGAAATCAGAGTTTTGATATATGTAAATAACCTCATCATATGTGGGAATGATGAGTATCTAGTTCAGAAGTTCAAGGATTACATAGGAAGGTGTTTCTCTATGAAGGATCTTGGAAAGCTGAGATATTTTCTGGGTGTTGAAGTTAGTAGAAACGCTGAAGGAATGTTTCTGTCACAAAGAAACTATATACTTGGCATAATAGCTGACTCGGGGAACTTGGGATCAAAGCCTGATGCCACCCCCCATTAGAGCAGAAACACAAGGTGGCTCTTGATGATGGTCCATTGCTTGAAAATCCTACATAGTATCGTCGACTGATAGGAAGATTAATCTACCTTATTAACACAAGACCAGAGTTGTGTTACTTTGTCCATGTGTTGTCCCAGTTTATGCAAACTCCACGAATAGCTCATTGGGAACTGCACTTAGGGTGGTGCGTTACCTCAAAGGAACACCATGAATGAGAATACTCTTGAAATCAGACAAAGACCTCACTATGTCTATATACTGTGACTCTGATTGGGCTTCCTGCCCTCTAACAAGAAGGTTTCTAAGTGCTTATGTGGTGCTCCTAGGAGGATCTACAGTGTCTTGGAAAACCGAAAAGCAAGAGACTGTGTCCCATTCCTCTGCAGAAGCTGAGTACAGATCAATGGATGCAGGTCTTTGTGAAGTCAAATGGACATGCAGGTTGCTGAAAATGTTTGGTATTGATCAAACGTTACCCGCACATTTCTACTGTGATAGCAAGGCGGCTATACACATAATCTCGAATTCCGTCTTTCATGAAAGGACTAAACACATAGAAGCAGATTGTCACGCAGTACGTGATGCCGCAGCTAAAGGTATTGTCAATCTTCATCACATCAAAACCACCGATCAACTTGCGGATCTCATGACAAAGGCTCTCGAGAAAGCTCAGTTCAGCTACTTGATGTCCAAGTTGGGCATGCTAGACCCTCATGCTCCAACGTGAGGGGGAGTAAAGACAAGTGTGAGGAGGTGTGAAGCTGAAGTTGATGAAACCGAGTGTGATGAAGCCTTTCTGTTAATTCGGTTCAGCTTAATCTGTTTTGTTTTCGGTTTGTATTTTAATCCAGTTATGTAAAAATCAGTTGGTTTTGTTAAGATGCCGGTTTATGTTCTGGTTATTGTAAGAACATATAAATCGGCTTCGAGTGTACAGTGAAAAACACCGAGTTTTCGTGCAACAGATCTTTCAACAAATTGATTCTTGTTTCATCAAGGCTAACTTTGAGGCCGTTCATATGAGTATACCTATTATTGCCCTCTCGTTTGTTTATCAGATAGTCGATCAGTCAAGCTTATGATTCAACCTTAGATTCTTAACTTCAAGATGAACAAAATTTCTTAATTGATTGCTTTTCTTACAGAATGTGGTGCCGGTTCTCTGCACGGATCTTGAAGGAGACTTACCGAAAGTAAGGTGACATGATATACCCTGCAATAAGTTGGTGATGCTGAATCTCACTCAGTTTGTCTAGATTAACTTAACCTTCCAAATATTTCAATCTTCAGAACCGCGATTGTGTTTGGCACAGCCATACCACTTGGCGTGTTTCTTGTATGGAACGCTGTCATTCTTGGATCGTTGCCTGATACTGGTGTGATTGGTGATCCTCTGCAGCAATTAAGATCAAGCAGTGGTGTAAGTTTAGTAGTTATTGCTGATCTAATAAACTTTCTCACCAATCAACTTCACATCAGTATTGCTTTATCACACAGCCTTTTGTAAACATTCTCTCTTCTTGCAATCGCAACATCTAATATTAGATTTGTCCTAGCCTCTCTGATTTCTTCTCTGACTGTGAGTAATCAAATAACAAAACTTTTATGTTTTTCCTAAAACTTACTGTCATGGAGACATAACTGTATACTCTTTACTTTTATGGATATTTTCAAGTACTGAAGCTCCCGAATAGCCAGAACAAGCCTCTTGTTTACTCTCTTACACTGATTCCACCACTTCTATTGTCCCTGCTGGACCCAGAGATTTTCTTCAAAGCCTTAGATTTTGCCGGGACATGGAGGTACAAATCTCTTCTTGAGCCACCTAAATCAACAAGTAGACACATTTAAACCTTAGAAACATAACTTTGGTTTCTCTGTTGCAGTTCTTGTGTTGTTCGGAATCCTCCAAGCCGCTATGTCTTGGTCAGATAGGTACACTGTCTCATCATCAACAGCAGCAAGCCTGCCACAACTTGTTCCTGGAGGTTAACTCACACTTTCTCTTGTATTGGGAGCAGCAGGATACGTGATTATTTCTGAAGTAATAGAGAATCTTTCACAGTATCTAAGTGGTTCTCAACACTAATGTAACAAAATGACAAGGATTTGATAGATTAAGTTATTGTAACATAAAAGATGTCTTGCAAGAAGAAAAGAACAATACAAACCAAAAACAAAACTCGTAAATCAAATATCTTTTGGAGGATAGAGGTTTAAAGTCTCTAAATCTTGTTGAAGGCGGTAATGTCAACACTCTGGATGTACTCGTTCCTAGGCTCTGTGGTGAGGAAGTCCTCAATGATGTCGTCCGGGGACACAAGGTCATCAACAATTGTGAGCATAATGGTGAGTTTCTTGATCCCGTAACCAACTGCTACGAGTTTTGCTGATCCAGAAGAAAAGACACAATTAGAAAACCTCATACAAAAAGTTCAAAGCTTACGCAGAATCATTTTGCAAGTATATGCAGATAGAAATTATTGACGTACAAGCTCCCCAGAAAAGACCGGGCATCTCAACACTGCGAACACATTCCTCTAGTTTCTTCATGTCGGTTTCATCATCCCATGGCTTAACATCCATGAGCACAGAGGATTTTCCACCTAACATAAAGTTTTAGTGAATTCCATAAGTGAATACTCAAGTCCAAACTAGATGCTGTTAAACATTCACATGCTTGCTACTAATAACACCATAAGACAAGCTTATTTATTATCTGCAGCAGAATCTACTATGATCAATACTACTCCAGTACTATAACAAATAGAGAGGCTTACTCTCTTTAGGCTTCTTGGTCTCCGCCTTCTTAGAAGCCTCCCTCTCCTCTGCAGCTTTCTTCTCCTCCTCGGTCTCATCACCAAAGAGATCCATGTCATCATCATCATCAGCTGCTGCTGGTGCCTGTAGAAAATTCACAGAAAATAGCTCATGAATACATAATTAAACTTTCCAAATCAAACTCCTGTAGCTTCCTATATGAACACAGCTCATGGATCCCTAATACAAAGCTTAGATGTACCACCTAGAAAAAGCATTGTTCACTACTATACTAATTACCCTTTTAAGGTCTTTGACTATATTGAGGACAAACTTCGCGAATTGGACACATATTTAAGATTCTATAACAAAGAATCAAGCTTTAAAGTAAAGAGTTACCTCAGCTTGGACAGCTGGAGCAGCAGAGCCACTGAAACTCACTCCGATGGCGTTTCCAGGGAAACTGCAACAAATTGAAGCCCATCATTGATAGATATTGATACATCCAAATCTGAAAGAATTAGTCCAAATTTCTAAAAAGGACAAACCTTTTAGCAAGGTGCGAAGCTACGCACTCGTACCACTTGCTAGCATTGGGGAAAGCATCGCTGGGTTTCACGGGAACGGCGGCGTAAACCTTAACATCATCCACAGAAATTTGATCCCTATGAAAGCAAACTCTCTTATACGTCAGAAGTGGACAATAGAAGCAATTAAAGGATACGATCGTGTAGCATAAAAGAAGAAAAGTGGTCAAAACTCACCCAGATATATAGGTTTTTCCAGCGAGGTGCTCCTCCACAGCTTTAACACCTTCCTCTGTGTGTAGATCTGAAAAGGTAACTGCCATTATTACTGCTTTCGAGTATTTGAGAAGGAGCAAGATCGGAGAGTGGAAGACGGAGAGGAAAGAGGAAGATCACACAAGTCGCTTTAAAAACCTAAAGAGTAAGTGATAGCCTGAGAGTCTCTGAGAAACCCTAAACCCGTTACAGGTTAAGCTATAATATTTGGGTTTCATAATGAGCCTTAAAATAGGCCGTTCAGATAAAATTGATTTTAGTTTGGTTAGGCTCATTAGTCAAAAATGGCCCAGCCGTAATATTCATCTTACCATCATTCAAAATCATTATCCTCGGGTCAATTTCCACCCCAAATATAACAACATATCAATCTATATTTAGATTTTTTTGTCTAATTCCATTTTATATGCATACAAAATATAATTGCATCCAAAGTTACATAATAATTATTGAATTCAATATGGCATCTGTCCAATTAAAAAAGTTATTAGATAATTATAGTTTTGTTTTAAACCAACAATTGGTTACGATTTTAAACCATTAATTAGCCAAACTTAAACTAATTTTAGAACCGACCATATCTCAAATAGACAACGTTTATCATAGCCCACTCAAATTCAGTTGTCTATTTGAGATTTGGTCGAGTTTAGTTCGGTTAATTAATGATTTAAGACTGTAACTAATTGTTGGTTTACAACAAAACCATAATTATTCAGCAATTTGTACAATTAGACCGATTTCATATATTATGTGTAAAATTCGTTAATTATTATGTAATTTTCGGTGCAATTAGGTTTTGCATATATATTTTAGATGAAATTAAACAGAAGGTCTAAATATAGGTTGATTTGTTGTTATCTCGAAACTTTATGGTGGAAATAGACCGTCAACCCAAATTTGATATGTATACATAATTTTGAAACAGACTACTCTTACAAATATAAAAACTCGTCGGATAATTTTATATCATAAAATATATAGAATTAAATGATATATATTCACCATATAAGTAATTTTTGTTTAAAATGTATATCTCTATACCACTTGAAAAACAAAAGAGTTCATACAAATATACAATGAAAGCTATACCAACTTCACCTATTAAAGATAAACAATAAGTTAGATGGTCAAAGAGATGCAAAAAAAAAAGATATGAAGAAGAGAAAGAGAACGAGAGCCCGTAACTGGAAAGGAAAAGAGGCACTCAATTGCGGATCAAATTGATGTAGATATTGAGAATTGTTGGGTGAAGATTCTGCTATTTTTCTCATGCCATATCAAATGGATAAATAGTAGGGTCGACTCTTGGAGTGTATTTGCACAATGTCCAAATGGTTTTTTTTTTTTTTTTAACTAGTGTATTTAAAGTCCAAATTTTTTCAGAATTTTTTTTCTTAGGAAATATGACCTATTTATCTAAATTGAACAGAGTTCAATAATTTGTAGAACCGGGGCCTATAGTTGTAGTATAAGATTGAGCATATCCAGTGGTGGAGCTTGAAAATATATATATTGGGGTCAGAGTTGGTCCATAAAAATTTCTTTTGGATTGATGGATAAAGTAAAAGGAAACCAAATTATGTTCGTTAAACCAAACTCTATGATACCCTTATTAAACTAAAGAAATAAATAATAGGTAAAGCTCAAACTTATTACGTTTTAGCCTATAACCAATTTTGTCGGGGTCAAAATACTTATTCTTTCTCACTTGTATCTAAAATTTAATTTTATAGAGGTTTATGATTTGGTTTAGTTGGGTTAATTTAAAATTCTTAAGAGAAATGAGATTAACTTTCTCAAATTTATTGGGGTCAATTGACCCATTATTACTTACATACCTCCTCCACTAAATGAATCTCACGTCTTTTTCGGGCTCGTGGGATCACTTTTACCAGCACACTGGTCGTTATGCTACATTCGAGAAGTTTTAAAGACTTGTGTACTGACCTTATCAATCATCACATGATATTTTTTCGTGTTTTGTCTTCACTTACATGATTCCAAAAATCACCGAAATTTCAACTACTCCAATTTAAACACACTTAATTTTAGAATTTTCTCTAGATAAATGACCAAAAAAATAAATACACTTTAATAAAATAAGTGGCCAAATAAATTATTTTAAATCTCTCCACATCATGCGCTAGTATATATCATATTTTCTAAAATGAGAATATTAGATAAGTTACCATGCATTTATTGGCCACCACCGCTAAGCAAAAAAAATATAATATTTACATATTTTCCTATTCAAAATACTTGAACCCAAATTCACAAATGCTGTACGTATATACATAGCACTGGACTATGAACATTTCAATTATTTATAAATATTGATTAAAGAAAAGTGAGATCTAAACATATATACTCTAATTCTAAAAGAGGCTTTAGTAATAGATCACATAATTTTATAAATACTAGTTGGTATCCAGAGTAAAGAGGAGATGAGAGGACGATGTTTTCATGTTAAAAGTATTTAGTAAGACACATTTTTAAAGGTCTTTTTCCTCTTAAGCTTCTCCACTCATCTCAATGACCGTTCAATCGAATCACTTGTAAATCAGCTCGAATATAATCAACTTATAAAACTAATTGATTCATATTAGTATAATACTACTTGCACAGCTCATTAATTTGTCATTCAGTCTTACAATATTCGAAAAAAAACAAAAACTGATTATTTTTCTATTTTATGAAAATTTATTAAGATTAGATCTTGGTTTTTGACTAATATAATTTGATTAGATTTTGATGTTAATGATTTAAAAATACATAGCTGAACACATTAAAATCATGGCAAGGAAGCAGTTTAGTTTAGTTTATATACTTTATATTATACAGAAAAAAATAGAACCAACGTGTTGACTTGGATCTTTCATCGAAATACCAATATTGTTGTTATCAATGAAAAGGAGTAAAAACCAAGGACTTAAAATAAACTACAGTTACTGCTTTAGGCACAAACATCGCTAACTGAATCTATTCCCATATTCTTGCTGTCACCTGTGTCTTTTTCTTTACAACTCTCGGTGGTCTTATTACTAAATGATATTTTTCTTTTTAATTTTGTTTTAATGGTAAAACGTTAAGAATGACTTTAATCTTCCATGAACTTTCACTCCACTAATGAATATTTGAGTTGGAAAAGTGAACTTGCTTCTCCTCCGATTTTTGATTCAAGGGAACTCCGCTTTATCTCGCATAATATTGTTAGATGTTGAATATATCGAAATTTATTATCGAAAAAGATGCTTTGAATTTTTCTTTAATCAGATAAATGATCGTTGAGTTTCTTTATCGATTCAATTATTGACAAAATAATAGTTAAAATAATGGTATATTCGAATTAATCAGTCATCAATGCACGATCAGTTCAAAGGACTGAACGATAAATAGGATAGTTCAAGATCTATAAAAGAGTAATTTTGAGTCATGAAAATAAAATGTCTTAAAACATTTTTTAGTTTATAAATAGATTAGAATTTTTTTTAAATTTTAATTTTGTCCGACGGTCATATAAACTTTGAGCCAAATCTAAGTCAAATAGTTAATATGTAGCTAAAAATTGCATGCTGGTTTCACTTATACATATCATCAGTAACAAAATTCTATTTTGATAAAACTGAGAACCAATTCTTCAACGATCTTTCTATTTATTTTTCTATCAAAAAATTATTGTATTGCAGTGTTGTTGTGCACAATAGCTCGACAGACCTTGAATTACTTGCGGAAACCGAGTGATTGAAGTCCGAATGCTTAAAAGAAAGAGTAAGAGAGCACTATGAGTGAGGACACAGATTTATAGAGTTCCCCGCCGATTAAACCATCGACGGGTACATCTCTCTTCGGAATAGCTTCCGGAATTCACTAGCGCACCTTAACCTGTGTGTTAGATTCAGAGCTAAGCTCTGTTACATGAAATCGATCATCTCTCTCTACTGTAACACTCTCGAAAACTCTCTCTCTCACTCTTAAAGAAGAAGCTGACTAGATGGGCCACAAACCGGCCCACTAGATCGAGCTTACAGTGAAGTTGGGCCGACGCTGAGATTTGATCCATTAGCAAAACAATTGCTAATGGGCTTAATGGCTCGGCCCATAAATGAATTTGAAACGACAAAACATGACAAAACTCCACCTTTGTCGGTTCACTTCTCTCATTTCACTCACTTCACTCTTGAGCTAACCCTAGCCGCTGTGAAGTTTTCTCTCGAGTGTTCTTCATCTTCTTCACGACTCTTCTTCTTCTTCTCGACTCTTCTTCTTCTTTCACGACTCTTCTTAAAGATTTTGAAGTCTTACCTGGTCTTTGGTATGAACTTCTGTATGCACAAAGCATTAGTCGTTCGGATATCACCTTTCTCCGATGACGGTTCAACTTTTCCGGTAAGATTCTTCGTCCTTTGAGCTTTCCTTGAGTTTTCTAGTACCTGCATGAGAAGATCTTGTTATTTATCCGATAGATCTAAAGATCTATTCGACTTCATATTTAACCCTCTTTTGTTTTCTCTTTTCCGATGAACACGGTGAGTGGACCTTTGGCGGATCTAAGCTCAAGCTTCAGGAAACCGGTAAGAAACCGAAAAACACTTGACTCCTCCTACATGTTTCAGATTTACGGAATAGTTAGGTTTTTCCTCCTTACCGCCTTTGCTTTCTTAGATCTAACCTTCTTCTGGTTGATTTTGATGCAGCTCTCGATCAAATGAACCATCGGGACCTTTCATCTGACTTTGCATGTAAGTCCGAGACTCTTCACATTCCTCCCTTTTTTTTTTATTTGTTTGGATCTGCTACTGACCCGACTTCTTTTCTTTTCTGTTGACCTTTCGCAGGTAACAACAGATGTGGGTATTCCGACATCGATTCTGAATGTCGGAATACTCATATGAGCACTTTTAGGTCTCCATCATTCTCAAAGACTGCATGCAGCCTTTGAACTTCTCAGCAGGTATGACTTTCGTGAACATATCTGCTGGGTTTATGGACGTGTGGATCTTGATAACTTTGACCTGTTTTGCTTCTGTTACTTCTCTGATGTAGTTATACTTGATTTGAATATGCTTCGTTCTTTCACTGCACATTCGGTTCTTTGGTAAGTAGATAGCACTTTGAGAATCACAGTATATGTCTACCGTTCCTGTACATAGCTTCATTTCTTCGCATATACCTTGTATCCATACTGCTTATCTGCTAGCTTCTGATAGGGCTATATATTCTGATTCAGTTGTAGATAGAGCTACTACTCTCTGTAGTCTAGATCTCCAACTTATTTTGTTATTGCCTAGACTAAACACATATCCTGAGATAGATCTTCGTTTGTCTAAGTCTGAAGCAAAATCTGCATCACAGTAGCCTTTAATCCTGAAATCTGCATCTTTCTTGAATGTTAGACATATCTTAGATGCTTCTGTTAGATAACGCATTATCCATTTAACAGCTAACCAATGCGTTTTTCCTGGCTTTGACATGTAACGACTGACAACACCAATGGAGTAAGCAAGGTCTGGACGTGATCCAACCATTGCGTACATTAGACTTCCGACTGCACTCGTGTAAGGTATGTCCTCCATTCCTCTAGTCTCTGCGTCTTCTTTGTCTGATGTGTTGCTTTTTAATTTGAACTGTGCTCCTATTGGTGTGGACACTGATCTGCTGTCACTCATGCTAAACATATTTAGAATTTGTTTGATATACTGTTCTTGAGATAGCTGTAGTGTACTCTGCTGTCTGTCTCTGTATATGTCCATGCCTAGGATTCGTCTTGCTGGCCCTAGGTCTTTCATCTCAAATTGTTTACTGAGTAGCTTCTTGAGATTGACAATTTGTTGTTTCTGTGTTGATGCAATGAGCATATCATCTACATATAGGAGTAGATATATCATAGTGTCAACTGTCTTTCCCTTGTAGTAGACGCATGGATCATATTCACTCTTTTGGAACTTTTGATTCTTCATGAATTCATTGAACTTTGCATTCCATTCTCTTGGTGATTGCTTTAAGCCGTACAATGATTTCTTAAGTAGACACACCTTTCTTTCTTGTCCTTTAACTTCATAACCTTCCGGTTGATTCATGTAGATTTCTTCCTGTAATGTTCCGTGTAGGAAAGTTGTTTTCACATCCATTTGTTCTAGTTCCATGTTCCAATTTGAAACTGTTGCTAGTAGTATTCTAATTGAAACGTGTTTAACCACTGGAGCAAAATATCATTATAATCTACTCCTTCAACCTGAGCATAACCTTTAGCAACCAATCTGCTTTTAAATCTAGGCTTTTCTATTCCTGGTATGTCTGGCTTTAACTTGAATAACCATCTGCATCCGATTACCTTTTTGTTCTGTGGTTTGTCTACTAAGATCCATGTGTTATTCGTGATGAGGGAATCCATTTCCTCATCAGCTGCTTTTCTCCATTTTTCTTTGTCTTTGCTGTGAATAGCTTCAGTATAGGTCTTAGGTTTCTCTAGTTCTATTTCCTCAGAACTTGATAGGGCAAATGCAACTAGATCTGCTTCTTCGTATCTAGATGGAGGTCTTATATTCCTTCTTTTCCTATCCCTATCCAATAAGTAGTTTTCTAGATTGGTCTCTTCAGTTTCAGAATGTTCAGAGTCAACATGACTCTCATCTTCACCGATGCCCTCTGGGACACGTTCTGAACTTGCTCCACCTGACCCATCCATACCCTTTGATTGATCTTTATCACCCAGTATCTCTTCTAGATTTACTTTGAAAGTTACCCTTCTCTCGGATCTACTTTCTCTGGTTTTGTTCTCAGCTTTAGGTTCTGGTTCTTCTAAAATGGTGTCTCTGTATAGTTCACCTTCATTGAATACTACATCTCGGCTAATTACTAGTTTTTCTTCTTCGATTAGCCATACTCTGTATCCCTTAGTCTCTGTTCCATAACCGACAAAGATTCCCTTTATGGCTCTAGGACTTAGCTTGTCTTGAGTAGTGTGGACATAAGCTATACATCCAAAACTTCTTAGGTGTTTGTACTCTGGTTTATATTTTGACCACAGTTCTTCTGGTACATCAAAGTTGATTGATGCTGCTGGTGATCTGTTTATAATATAAACCGCTGTGTTTGCTGCCTCTGCCCAAAATTCCCCATTTAGACCAGATTCTGATAGCATACATCTCACCTTTTCCATTATAGTTCTGTTCATTCTTTCTGAGACTCCATTTTGTTGTGGTGTATATGCACAAGTCCTATGTCTTTTAATACCAGCTTCTTTGCATAAGTCATCAAACTGTTTGTTGCAATATTCTAGTCCATTGTCTGTCCTTAGGCATTTTACCTTCTTCCCAGTTTGATTTTCGACTAGAGTTTTCCAATCTTTGAAAGCTTGAAATGCATCACTCTTTTTCTTTAGGAATTGAATCCATACTTTCTTTGAGTAATCATCTATGAAACTGATAAAGTATTGACAACCTGATATGCTAGGTGTTGTGTTCTGTGATCCCCATAAATCCGAATGGATGTACTCTAAAGTACATTTTGAGGTATGTTTTCCCTTCTGAAAACTAAGTTTGTGAGTCTTTCCCAATGCGCATGTTTCACAAAACCCCATAGCTTTCACATCTCCATTCTTTAGGTAGCCTTTTCTGACTAGTGTCTCCATTGATCTCTTTCCCATGTGTGCTAGCCTTCGATGCCACCTAGTAGTTGTGTCAATGGTTGCCTTGACCATATTAACTTCTGTGCGTAGGACTCTTCCATCTAGGAAATATAGGCCATTATGGTATTTTCCTGACATAAATTTGTCACCATTCTCTTTGTAAAACTGAATGTTGAAGTCCTTTCCTTGATAGTAGCATCCTAGCTCTTCTAGCTGACCATAGGATATCAAATTTCTGCTCATTTCTGGTACATAACGAACACCATTTAAGGTAACTAAGTTACCTTCTTTGTTCTCAATCACAATATTTCCAATTCCCTTGACTGAGCAGTACGAATTGTTTCCCATATAGACCTTGTTTCCTTCGAATTCAACTAGGTCTGTGATTAGATCCTTTCTAGGTGTTATGTGAAAAGTGCAACCTGAGTCCATTACCCATTCTTCAGTTGTTGCAATTAGGCTTGCAGTGTAGGCTAAAACCTTTGTGTCTTTAGATGCACAATTAGCTGATTCCTTTCCTTTTCCATTTTTCTTTTGTGGACAATCACGTTTCCAGTGATTTTCATCTCCACAAATCCAACAAGCCATGATTTCTTCATTGGTCTGTTTTGGTCTTGACTTGGATCTGCCTTTACTTTTTGATCTGCCTCTGTTCTTTCCCGTATTCTTTACATTTCTTTTGTCTGTCCTGCCTCTGCCTTCAACAGTCAACCCTTCTAAATGTGTTTTCTTCCTTAATAACCCTTTTTGTCTTAGGTTAGACTCCATTCCATAAGCACCAATTATTACATCATCCATAGTTAGAGTTTCCTTGGCATTTCCGAATTGTAATGTGTGAGTAAGAGGGTCATATTAAGGTGGCAGACTGTTTAACAATGCAATGGCTTGATCCTCGTCTTGAATGGTAACCTTTAGACTTTCTAAGTCTCCTATCAGCTTTAGAAACACATCAAGATTTTCTTTAATTGATTTGTCCTCGTCCATTCTATATAGAGAGAATTGCCTCTTTAGATAGACTCGGTTTGCTTTAGTCTTTGTTTGGTAATCTCATTCTAGTGCTTTCCATTGCTTGAAAGCTGTAGTTTCATTCATTACCTTTCTTAACACTGAGTTAGATAAGCATTGTCCGAGCAGGCTCCTTGCTCGCCGATCCTTTATCTCCCATTGAGGATCCTTTGAGATTGGTTTTCCGATCTTAATTTCCTTCCCTGTTTCTTGATCTGTTACAGATACTTCCTCCATTGGCCATACTCCTCATGATCTTTCTCAATTACTGTGAGAAGGCCATGAATCTCAAATTGGCTTAGCATTCGGTATTTCCATAATCCGAAATCCCCTTTGCCATCGAATTTCTCCACCTCAAACTTACCAGAGATGACTTCCATGCTTAAGTCTTCAACTTTTGTGACAAGTTTGTTGGTTTATTGCTTTCTTGATATGCACGCAATACACTAATGCTTTCTGTAATCTTGCGAGGTACTGGTCAATGCATATAGGCTTCTAAGTCTCTTCAAGAGACCGAGGAGAAGATGAGAAGCTCCAATAACCGTGAGAAATGTAAGTGATTCTCCTTTCTTGTACTCTTTTCTTTGTAAGCTCCGAGCTTTATGCGATTCTTCTTGAACGCAGGCTCTGATACCACTTGTTGTGCACAATAGCTCGACAGACCTTGAATTACTTGCGGAAACCGAGTGATTGAAGTCTGAATGCTTAAAAGAAAGAGTAAGAGAGTACTATGAGTGAGGACACAGATTTATAGAGTTCCCCGCCGATTAAACCATCGACGGGTACATCTCTCTTCGGAATAGCTTCCGGAATTCACTAGCGCACCTTAACCTGTGTGTTAGATTCAGAGCTAAGCTCTGTTACATGAAATCGATCCTCTCTCTCTACTGTAACACTCTCGAAAACTCTCTCTCTCACTCTTAAAGAAGAAGCTGACTAGATGGGCCACAAACCGGCCCACTAGATCGAGCTTACAGTGAAGCTGGGCCGACGCTGAGATTTGATCCATTAGCAAAACAATTGCTAATGGGCTTAATGGCTCGGCCCATAAATGAATTTGAAACGACAAAACATGACAGATGTTCATAATGAACCTTCATTCTTTATTCGTTTACCAACCAATCTGTTTGGCTTCTTTCTTTCATGTTACTGTTCTTACGTAGAGCACATCATTATATTAAGCAGCGGAAGAAACTTCTAAAGTCTCGCAAAAATTTCGATGTAAAAGTTGAATCTTGGTCACACCTCTAGATTTGTAACCATTTTTAACATTTCTGAAAAATATAGTACCAAAAACACTTCCAACATATCAAAGCATAAATTTGTTATTCGGAATATAAGGATAAGTAATTTTGAATCTATGAATATATCTAAAACGATTTATATTGAACATGTAGCTAAAAGTGGCATGGTGATTATACTGATATATAATCATCATTTTTTTGGGGATAAAACTCAATATAACCAATTTTTGATCGATCTTTTTTTTTAATTTTGTTATCAACAAATTATTGTATTGTAGTCTTAATAATGAACTTACATTCTTTATTCGTTACCAACCAATCTGTTTGGCTTCTTCCTTTCATGTTATTGTTCTTACGTAGAGCAAATCATTATATAATTGAGGTTTATCTGTAATATTCTTATCGCTAAATTTGTTCATATATAGAGATATCTAAAACAACTATTTTTAACTACTTATTGAAAATAAATTACAATATACACCGACGATTTGCGAGGCATACGAAAAAGATGTCAGTTTATTACAAATCTTTATTCAGTTTTTTTTACGTTATCGCTTGTCATAGAAAGCGTTCCTTTCTAAAACTTATGGGAATCGTGTCTGAAGATCCACGTGATTAATTTCTTTTTTCTTTTTATTAAATTGAATTTTTATTGGTTGTTTGTCAGTATTACTCTGGAATTCGTTTGGTTTCTAAAAAATGCACTTATAAAACTTGAGATTCGCAATTTGCAAACACAAAACTCAAGTTTCAATATCACTCGTTCCTTTGGCTCAGTCTTCTTTGTACGACTCTTCTTCTCTCTTTCTTTGTTTTTGTTTCCAGAAAAGGATACAGAGTTCCATAGCTGCTCTGTTTTTGTCACTGTAACTTTGTCTATAGCTGAAATTAGTAAGCTCATATCTAACTATATGTTCATGGTTTGTTCCTGAAATTATTTTGTGTAGTTTAAGTACTCATTTTACTGAGACTACATGGTCTTTCTTGCAGATCTCTCCTTTGGTAGGGTTTCGTTTAGGTTTTATTAAGGTTTAGCTTGTAGAAAAAGTTAATACTTTGTCCAAAGTTAGAGCCAAGGATCTGTTGAATCTAATATAAATTCTATCTTTTTAGTGTAAGAGCTTGTGATTGTGATTGTGATTGATCTAATCATTGGTACGTTTCTACTCTCATGTTCGTAGGATTTGGTCCAGCTTCTGGGCTCTTTGGAGAGCCATTAAGGACATATTGCATCTCACAGTGACTTAAAGATGGCAGAGAAGGGAACCAACAACAGAGAAGAAGTTGTTATCAATGTCAGCGATAAAGAAAGTCCAAAAGTTTCAGCATCTTCTCCTTCTTTCAATGGAGAGCCGTCACCGGAGTCAAATGCGAAGCCTCCAAAACCAGTGCCAAAAGTTGCAACATCTTCTCCTTCTTTCAATCCAGAGCCGTCACCAGAGTCAGAGTCCAGGATTCCTAAACCCAAGCCAATAAGTATTCCTACTCCTGAAATCTATAAGTTCTCTGGTAGTGTTCATAAGCCTCCTAAGGTTCCTCCAAGTCCTAGCAGTGAAGGTCTTGTTCGAAGGAAATCTCTTTCGAGGTCAACTTACTCTAAACCCAAGTCAAGGTTTGGGGAACAACAGTCTTTTCGATGCAATAGCACAAGGGCAGAGGAAAATGGTGGAACCCTATTTGGTGCTGCTTCACCTGCAAGATCTTCTTTTGACAGGGCTTCTTCTAATAACAAGTCGACTAGGAGCATTGCGTCTGCAGCTCTGAGTAGAGTTGCTGAGGATGAGAATGAAACAGATGAAAATGAAGAAATCTACCAAAAGGTTAAGCTACACAGAGTGAAACGTAGTGGACTGAAATTTATGACTTTGCTCGAATTGGCAGTGTTTTTGGCGATTGTATGCACTTTGGTTGTGAGTTTAACCATTGATACAGTAAAAGACCATCGTATTTGGGGTTTGGAAGTCTGGAAATGGTGTGTGCTTGTGATGGTGACAATCAGCGGCATGTTCGTGACGAAATGGTTCATGCATTTAGCTGTGTTCATCATAGAACGCAACTATCTCCTAAGGAAAAAAGTGTTGTACTTTGTGCACGGTTTGAAGAAGAATGTTCAAGTCTTCATATGGTTCAGCTTGATTCTGCTTGCTTGGGTATTTCTGTTCGACGATGACTACAACCATTCCCGTAAGACCAGGAAATTTCTCGACTTCATAACTTGGACTATTGTCTCCCTTCTGGTCGGATCAATCATTTTCTTAGTGAAGACGTTTGCTTTGAAAGTCCTTGCATCAAAGTTCAATGTCAGAAACTTCTTTGAGAGAATTCAAGAGTCAGTCTTCCACCAATACGTTCTCCAGACGCTCTCGGGACCTGCGCTTATAGAGGAGGCAGAGAACGTTGGGCGCGAGCCAAGCACGGGCCACTTGAGTTTCACGAGTGTCAAAGATGGAAAGATGAAAGATAAGAAAGTGCTTGATATGGGAAAGGTTCACAAGATGAAGCAAGAAAAGGTGTCTGCTTGGACCATGCGAGTTTTGATTGAAGCTGTTGGAGCTTCAGGTATCTCAACCATATCTAACACTTTGGATGAGTGCAGCCATGGTAAAGCGAATGCTGATAAAGAGATAACTAGTGAGATGGAAGCTGTAGCTGCTGCTTATGAAATTTTCAACAATGTTGCTCAGCCAAACCACAAGTAAGTCAATGCCACAATACTCTTTTTTTTTTTTTATATCTCAAGTATTCCAGGTCTTTTAACCATATAGTTTCGGAGATGAGAGGGCTAGTTGGATACTCTTCTATCATGTCAATCATCTAGACCGAAACCCAACTGGTCCTGCCAATTAGAGGGACTTCGGTCCCCAGTCCTAATGCCACTAAACCATCCCGCCTTAGATCTTAGTCATACAAAGTAAACTTGAATTGCTTCTTCATTTTCAGTTACATTGAGGAAGATGACCTGCGGAGGTTCATGATTAAGGAAGAGGTAGACCTTGTACTTCCATTAATAGATGGTGGCGACACAGGAAAAATCACACGCCAAGCTTTTACAGAATGGGTGGTAATACTTTTACACAAACTACACTTTGTGTTTCTGTTTCCATGCCTGTTTAGGGAAGTCAGTGTGTCACAATGTGTCTGTAAGCTTGTTTTGTTGCTATATTTTTGACAGATTAAAGTTTACACAAGCCGGAAAGCTTTAGGACATTCACTGAACGACACAAAAACTGCAGTCAAGCAAGTGGATAAACTTTTAACTGGAGTCTTGACTGTTGTCACTTTCATCATTTGGCTGGTACTTCTAAATATAGCAACGACCAAGTTTTTGCTGGTCTTCTCATCACAATTCGTGGGTCTTGCTTTCATGATCGGAAGCACTTGCAAAAACATCTTCGAATCTTTTGTCTTCGTCTTCGTGATGCATCCTTATGACGTCGGTGACCGTTGCGTTGTCGACGGTGTGATGGTAAGTAACTTTGAACTCTGTTTTGCTCACTGTTATAACTTAAAACCATCTAACTCTTTTTGTTCTTTTGGCTTCTGAAGTTGCTGGTTGAAGAAATACATCTCTTAACAACAGTGTTCCTCAAGATTGACAATGAGAAAGTGTTCTATCCAAATGCGGTATTGATATCAAAACCAATAAGCAACTATTACAGAAGTCCAAATATGGGAGACTTCATCCTTTTCGCCATCGCATTCTCAACACCTGCAGAGAAAATCACCAGTTTCAAAGAAAAAGTCACAGAGTAAGTATAAGGATAAAGTAACAAAATACATTCTCTTTTACTAGCTAAGTATTGACGAGATATTGGTTGTGTCTTTTGAACAGATACTTGGTAGATAATCCACAACATTGGTTCCCAGAACCGATGGTGATGGTGAGGGGAATTGAAGATATGAACAAACTGATCTTAAATGTGCTCGTCCTACACACCATTAACTTCCAAGATTTCGGAGAGAAGAATATGAGAAGAACCAGGTTGATCATTGCTATCAAGGGGATACTTGAGGACCTCGGGATCGAGTACACACTCCTTCCTCAAGAAGTTCATCTCACTGGTCAAAAATGATCCTTTCCTTCTCTCACTGCTACTTCATTGTACCTGAAACTCACTAAACTCGGTTTACTTGAATTGCTTCGCTTTAGTTTAACCATAAGTTAAATTTGGTAAATGTATCTGAATTAGCAATATCTTGTTACTCATCATATGGAGAAAAAAAATTGATTAACAAATAAGAGCAAATTCGGATTTAAAGGGAAAGACTAAGAAAGAGAATATGAGAGAGAAAGACCACCTGATATCATCATGTATGGTTTCTTCGTACCAATGGCAGTCCTGCTGGTTAGAGTGGAGGGTTTGATTGGGTGCAGTGTCTTTGCGAATCTCCCAGAACCCAGTTCTGAACATAATCTCCACAAGCTATAAAGTAATGAACTTGGGAGATTTGACAGAAAGATGAAACTTTTTAACAAATGATCAAGCTTTGAAGTAAAGAGAGTTACTTGGACAGCTTGTGGGGAGAAGCAGAGCCATCGAAACTCACTACAACAGAGTTTTCAGGGAAACTGCAACAAATTGAAACTAATCATCAATTAGAACATTAATTGATATTGATACATCCCAATCTAAGTGGATTATTACAAAAGGTCGAACCTTTTAGCAATGTTGGAAGCCACACAAGCGTACCACTTGCTAGCATTGGGGAAAGCATCGCTGGGTTTCATCGGGACGGCAGCTTAAACCTTAACATCATTCACAGAAAGTTGATCGTGTACCTCAAGAAGAGAACAATATAAGCAATTATAGGATACGATCGTGTAGCAAAATAAGGAAAGTGGCCAAAACTTAGCCGGAGAGGTACGTTTTGTAAGAATATATATCATCATAAGACTAAGAGAATATATATAGAATTGTAAGAGAACGAAGAGAATAATGCATTTTTATTTGATTAAAAATTCATGAAATGTTTCTATGTAAAGCATACATATATATAGGAAAGAGGTGAAGAGAGGGTCCCAAAATATCCCAAAGAGTCGTTGGAGAGGGGAATAGACCGTAGGAGAAGTGGTCCCGGCCGTGGTGGTCCCGCGCGTCAGGTCGCAGGCGTCCTAGGTGGGCCCACAGAGTCTTCAACGGCTTCCTGCGGTTTCGGCTAGGTCGTTGGCAACCCTAGGAGTAGCCATGGTCCTCACTATCCTTTAGATTTCGCTTTCCTGGCTCAAATCCCCACAGACCCGAGATCAAAGCTTCTCGGGATGCATGCGTCTTCTCGGGATGCACGCGTCCGTACGGAATGGTGGGTAGGCTGCGTCCGAGTTCGAGGCTTCACTCGTCCCAACGTCTGACCCAGCTCGGCCCATCTCGCATCCAGATCGGCCCATATCGCGTCCTAGGCCGAGATCCCTTCGGCCCATCTCGCGCCTTCCTCTTGTCCAAGTCATTTCTCTCGGCCCATCTCCTCTTCCTTGCTCCCTACTTCTTCTTCTTGGATTCCTTGAACCACACTCTTTCCTTTTTATGACTAATACTCCCTCTCAAGCTTAACCATAATTTTATTAAGGTTAACCTTGGATGTCTCATAGACCCCACCTCATTAAAAACCTTAGAGATAAAACCTCTTGGGACAAAACTCTTCTAAGGGAAAAAGAGTGTGGGATTTATGAGAGAGGGGACCTTTGATCATTCTTTCGGAAGATCCACAAGTCCTAGTTTGGGATAAATATGATCATAAGCTCTTAGACTTGCGGCTTTTGTAAAAATATATGCTAGTTGGTCTTCACTTTTGGTGTAGCATTGAAGAGTAATTCCTTCTTCGATTTTCTCTCGAACTTTGTGACAATCGATCTCGATGTGTTTGGTCCTCTCATGAAACACGGAATTGGAGGCAATGTGAATTGCCGCTTGGTTGTCACAATTGGGGAATCAATACCAAGATCCTTAAGGAGTGCCTTTAGCCATGTGAGCTCACTTGTAAGTTTTCTCATAGCTCGGCATTCCGCTTCGGCACTAGAGCACGACACCACCTTTTGTTTCTTAGTCTTCCATGTCACCAAATTTCCTTCAATAAAAGTACAATACCCGGTAGTCGATTTTCGGTCATTCCGATCACCGGCCTAATCCGCATCACAATATCCAACAATTTCGGTATTGTTGTTCTTTCCCATCCAAATGCCATGATCTTGACTTCTTCTTAAGTACCGAAGAATCCTTTCCATAATGCTCCAATGGTGCAATGTGGGGTTTTGCATATGTTGACTCACTTGGTTCACCGCATAGCATATATCTAGTCTTGTGATTGTCAAGTAGATGAGTTTTCCCACGAGTCTTCGGTATTGAGGTGCATCCTTGTATGGTTCATTGTTTTTCTCCCCCTTTCGACTGACCTTGTAGCCGTCCTCAAGTGGTGTAGTAGCAACCTTAGAACCTAAATCTCCTATTTCATCAAGTAAATCAAGAGTGTACTTTCGTTGAGAAAGAAATAGACCCTCCGAAGAGCGACATACTTCAATCCCTAGAAAATACTTTAGTTCCCCAATGTATTTAATATCAAATACACTCTTAGGATAAGTCTTAGTGGAAGAAATACCGTCCTTGTCATTGCTGGTAATGATCAAGTCATCCACGTAGATAAGAACTACGATGATCCCATTCGGGCCATTGGAGACAAAGATTGTATGGTCCGATTCCGATTTGTGAAAGCCACGATCGCGAAGGGTAAAGCTTAGTTTAGGGTACCAAGCCCGAGGAGATTGCTTAATCCCATAGATGGCCTTTCAAAGGCGGAGTACTTCCCCAGGTTTTACCATGCCTTATAGGCCGGGAGGTGGATGCATATATACTTCATCCTCAAGTTCTCATTGCAAGAACGCATTCTTGATATCCATTTGCCATAGCTCCCAATCTAAATTTGTAGCCAAAGAGAGAACCACTCTTACCGTATGAAGTTTTGCAACGGGTGCAAATGTGTCGGTGTAGTCTTGTCCATATGTTTGTGTGAAATCTCTTGCCACTAAGCGACATTTGTATCGCTCAAAACTCCCATCAATTTTGTATTTGATGGTGAATATCCATCGAGAGGTGACAGCTCCTTTTCCCGGAGGTAGTTTCGCCGGATCCCAAGTATGGTTCTTTTCCATTGCATTGCATTCATCCGCAATTGCATCTCGCCATTCTTTACGGGTTTTGGCCTCATCATAACTCTTCGGAATCTGTTCAAGCTCAATTTTTCCAAGAAACACTCTATGATGAGAGGGAACAAGGTCAAGAGAACATACATTTTGAGTAGGATGTGCCTCGGATCTCGCATTATAGCAAAAACGAGATTTTATCCATTGTGAAGAGTCTTTGCGCGGACGAGTACTACGCCTTAGTGGTATTTTCCGGTGATTACTCGGACTAGGAGGTTGAGCCACATTTTCTTCCGGAGAAGGACAAGGGAATGATTGTTCTTCAATGTCTTTGGGAATTGACTCTGTTGGCTCAATTGCAACGTCTTTTGGAGCGGGAGTAATGTCACTAACTTGTTGGAGGAGCATGCGAAGACTCTCGTTCCTATCTTGAGACGTGTTAGTGAGATCCTTGAGTTCGTCCCAATTTGTTTTCTCAAAGTAGCATTTGTCTTCTACAAATTTCACATCCCGAGAGACATAGAGGCGTTGGTTTGTTGGATCGAAGCACTTATAGCCTTTTTGTGTGGTTGAGTATCCAAGGAACATACATTTGGTACTTTTGGCATCAAGTTTATTGCGTAGTTCTCCTGGAATTAAGACATAACACACACATCCAAATACTCTGAAGTGTTCAATGAAGGGTTTTGTGCCATTAAGTACCTCATATGGTGACACATCTTGTAGAATTTTGGTTGGAATCCGATTGATGAGGTAGCATGCCATTAATACCGCATCTCCCCAATATATTTTAGGAACCTTCATATGGTACATCATGGACCTTGAAGTTTCCATAAGATGTCGGTTTTTCCTTTCCGCCACTCCATTTTGTTGTGGTGTGAGTGGACAACTTGTTTGGTGAATTATGCCACATTTGTTCAAGTGATCTTTAAAATTGGTGCTTGTATATTCGACTCCATTATCCGATCTTGCAATTGAATTGGTTAGTTACATAATTTTGAAAATTAATGAAGACATCAAAAACTCGATCATTAGAGGCCATTAAGGTAACCCACGTATATTTTGATTTTTCATCAATGAAAGTCACAAAATATTTTAGGTTATCTCTAGAGGAACAAGAAGATGTCCAAACATCCGAGTGAATTAAATCAAAGAAATTTGCATAAAGAGTACTAGATTTTGGAAAAATAGACTTGCAATGTTTTCCTAAAATACAAGCCTCACATTTACTATGATCAAAAGAGTTTTTAGGCAAAATTAAATTTAGGGCTCTAGAATGGGGATGACCCAATCTAGCATGCCAAACGGAATTGAAACATGAACCAACATTAGAGTCTAAATTGCTAACGGAAACGTAATGTAAATCACTTGGAATCGATTTTCCTTCTAGTACACATAACCCATCTTTGGTCTTTCCTCCTCCAAGTGTTTTTCCACTCTCTCAATATCCTGAAATTTTACATGGTTAGAACCGAATATAGCATAACAATTTAACTCGGAAGTGGTTTTCTTAACTGATAGGAGATGATTATATGTGAATTTTGGCATATAATAGGCTTTTGTTCTCCTATTAAATACTTCTATATCTCCTATTCCATTGATTGAGACTTTTTCACCACTAGCCACAATAACATTCCCTATGGTTGTATATTCTTAATCATCCTAGGATTGCTTATCATGTGGTGTGAAGCACCGAAATCAATAACTAAAGAATTGGAATTTATAGAAGTTTTTGAGAGATTAGAGATACCGGAATCCTTTAAGTTGGCAATAGCTTGGATGATCTCATCAAGATCCAACCTCCTTACAATTTCACCATGGGATTTCGCACTCATTGCCATAGCTCCTCCTCCGGTTTTAGAGTTGCCCACCGGTTCTTCTTCCACATCGTTTTCTTGTGCTATATTTGCCCTTTTTTCCATTCATTTGTTTGGTTTAAGATGGGGGTTAAGGATACAGCATTTTCCCTTGTATGTCCTTTCTTTTTGCAATGCTCACACATCATACTCCTCTTATCTTCGTTTTTGTATGTTACCTTGTGAGTGGTGATTAAATCCTTTTTGCTATTAATAAGCCCAATGTTTCCTTGCTCCCTTTGTACTTGAGCACACACTTCATCCACCGTTGGAAGCTTCTTTCCCCTTAGTATAGACTTGACATGGTCATTGTAGCATGGATGTAGACCCCCAAGTAGCCCAAATACTTTGTCTTGTTCCTTTCTCTCATTTTGCACAAGAGGATCCGTTGTACTTGGTCTTAACATTTCATGCTCCGCCCAAAGGACTCTTAGCTTCCCAAAATAATCTTCAAACTCCATGTCTTCTTGGCCTAGTGTGTTAAGGGCTCTTTTTACTTCAAATACTCTAGTGAGATTGGAGACATTTGCATATACCCTCTTGAGAGTATCCCAAAGTTCTTTGGCGGTTTCACAAAAAAGGTAGGATTCAAGGAGATGAGGATCAAGAGAGGCGGTTATAATAGTCATTACCGTTTAGTCTTCTTGAAACCATTTATCTTAATCAACCATCACCAAGTCGGAGGCACCCTCCTTTCCTTTCCCTTTATCAGCGGCATTTACGACTTTTTCTTTTGGTGGCTACACGACTACACAAGATCATCCTTGCAGTTCTTGACCATAGCATATAGTTAGGACCCTTAAGAGTTACTGGTATGCACACCCCTTTGTTGGATTCCATGGTGATTTTGTCGGTTTACAAGTTTTCGGTTTTAAAGAGAATTTTTGAGAATTTTCGAGAAATGAAGAATTAATGAACCAAAAATAGAATGAGATTAGGATTTTTGTTGCTCTGATACCATGTAAGAATATATATGATCATAAGACTAAGATAATGTATATAGAATTGTAAGAGAATGAAGAGAATAATGCATTTTTACTTGATTAAAAATCTATGAAATGTTTCTATGTAAAGCATACATATATATATAGGAAAGAGGTGAAGTGAGGGTCCCAAAATATCCCAAAGAGCCGTTGGAGAGTGGAGTGGACCGTTGGAGAAGTGGTCCCGGCCGTGGTGGTCCCGCGCGTCAGGTTGCAGGCGTCCTAGGTGGGCCCACGGAGTCTTCAACGGCTTCCTGCGGTTTCGGCTGGGTCGTTGGCAACCCTAGGAGTAGCCATGGTCCCCACCATCCTTTAGATGTCGCTTTCCTGGCTCAAATCCCCAAAGACCCGAGATCAAAGCTTCTTGGGATGCATGCGTCTTCTCGGGATGCACGCGTCCGTACGGAATGGTGGGTAGGCTGCGTCCGAGTTCAAGGCTTCACTCGTCCCAACGTCTGACCCAGCTCGGCCCATCTCGCATCCAGCTCGGCCCATCTCGCATCCAGCTCGGCCCATATCGCGTCCTAAGCCGAGATGCCCCTCGGCCCGTCTTCCTCTAGTCCAGGCCGTGCTTCTCTCGGCCCATCTCGCGCCTTCCTCTCGTCCAGGCCGTATTTCCCTCGGCCCATCTCGCGCCTTCCTCTTGTCCAGGCCATTTCTCTCGGCCCATCTCCTCTTCCTTGCTCCCTTCTTCTTCTTCTTGGATTCTTTGAACCACACTTTTTCTTTTTATGACCAATACGTTTTTCCGGAGAAGTGCTCCTTAACAGCTCTAACACCCTCCTCTGAGTGTGATAGAGATGATTCGACTCACTCTATCTTGTGTAGATGATGTTCAATGAAACAACAACCTACTCGCTTGCTGAAGGATTCATACGAGATCCAAATCTTCTCAACAAAAATGAGCAAGACGCAAGAATGAAACTGAATGTAAAAGAATCTGTTATTCACTGTATATTCTCAACGTTTGATTTACAGTTTATATAAAGTTCAACAGATTAACGGTTCTAACAAACAATCTATTAGCCGTTACTTTCAAACTATAAACTCTATAACAAATCCTTCCTCTCCGAAAAACCTTGACCTCAAGGTTTAAAACTTGGGTATTTCTGCAGTAAATCGTATAGAAGTTCCCATGTTGCTTCTTCGACTGCTTCATTCGTCCATTTAACCAGTACTTTAGTTGCTGCTCTTCCTTGTCTTTGAACCATTTTCCTTTCTAAAATCCTTTCTGGTTCTTTGACTAACACGTCAATATTAACAGATGGTAACTGTGTTGTCACTGAAACATTGCCAACCATTTCTCATAATTGTGACACATGAAAAACAGAATGAATTGATGTTGTTGGAGGCAAGTCCAACTTGTAGGCCACTGCACCACATTTGTCAATGATTTTATAAGGACCATAATACTTTGGTGACAGCTTATGATTGTTCCGAATGACCAATGACCTTTGTCTATAAGGTTGGAGCTTGACAAATACGAAATCACCAATCTCGAAGCTCCTCTCTGTTCTGTGAAGGTCAACATTCTGTTGCATACGATGATGTGCTCGTAGAAGGTGAAATTTCAATATTGAAATCATGTGTTCCCTTTCCTGTAATGTCCTTGCCACTACTGCTACCTTAGCTTCTCCTGGAAGGTATGGTAAATGAATGGGTGGTTGCTGACCATACACAGCTTCAAAGGGTGTCAATTGCGTTGCTGTATGAAAATTTGTGTTGTACCAAAACTCTGCTAATGGTATCCACTTTGACCATAAGTGAGGTCGATCACTGCACATACAACGAAGATATGTTTCCAAGCATCGATTTACAACTTCTGTTTGTCCATCACTCTGTGGATGATAAGCTGAAGAGAAGTTTAACCCCACTCCCTGCAATGCAAATAATTCTTTCCAGAAATCACTGACAAAAACCGTGTCCCTATCACTCACAATAGTTCTTGGCAACCCGTGAAGTCTAAATACATTGTCCAAAAAAGCTTGAGCCACAGTGAGCGCTGTATAAGGGTGTGACAGAGCTATGAAGTGGGCAGCTTTTGATAACCTATCCACAACTACAAAAATAACAGACTTACCAAATGACATTGGTAATCCTTCTATGAAATCCATAGAAATGTCCGTCCAAGTAGTCTCTGGAATAGGTAAAGGCTGAATGAGACCAGGCGAAGCTGCATTGTCATATTTGCAAGTCTGACAAACACTACAACTTCTTATGTAATTATGTACATCTTTAGTTAAGCCCTTCCAGTAAAACAAGCTCTTAACTCTCTGCATTGTAGCATCTCTTCCCGAATGACCCCCAATACCAGAACTATGCAGCCATGACAAGATTTTATTCCTCAACACCATGCTAACTAGCACCACGATTTTACTCTTCCTTCTCAAAACATTCTGTACCCAAGTATAATGCTTCTTAGCACGAGGATCCTTCTGTAACTGCTCAATAATCTGCTTTATGTCTTTATCATGAGCATATTCTTCTTGAATTTCCTTCATTAAGTCACATTCCAACACAGACATGGACATGTGTAAAACCTCAGCCCCATCTATTCTTGAAAGAGCATCAGCCACCACATTGTCTTTTCCTTGTCGGTATTGTATCTCATAATCAAACTCCAAAAGTTTGGGGAGCCATTGCTGTTGAATTGGAGTGTTGAGTCTCTGTTCCAATAAGTATTTAAGGCTCCTTTGGTCCGTTCTTATTACAAAATGTCTTGTAATCAAATAATGCCTCCATTTTTGGACCGCAAAGACCACTGCCAACAACTCTTTCTCATATATAGAGAGATGCAGTTGTTTTCCTTTTAAATGTCTGCTGATAAAAGCTAATGGGTGTCCTTCTTGCATGAGTACAGCCCCTATACCCATACCACTTGCATCAGTCTCAATCACAAACACTTTATCAAACCTTGGCAATGCTAACACTGGTGCCTCACATAGAGACTTCTTTAAAGTTTCAAAGGCTTGCTGAGCCTCCTCTGACCATTCCATGATGTCTTTCTTTGTCATTGCCGACAGAGGTCTAGCAATGAGGCCAAAGTTCCTTACAAACCGCCTGTAGTAACCTGCGAGGCCTAAGAACCCTCTCAGTTGCTTCAAGTTACTTGGTATTGGCCACTCTAACACGGCCTGCACTTTGCTTGGGTCAGTGGATATACCCGCAGCTTCAATAAAATGACCCAAGTACTCAATTTTCTTTACAGCAAACTCACATTTACTTTCCTTAGCAAACAAACTATTCAGCCTCATAACTTCAAATACTTCATAAAGGTGCTGCAAGTGTTGTTCCATGGAGCTGCTATAGACCAGAATGTCGTCAAAGAAAACTAAAACTGACCTTCTTAAAAATTTCCTGAAAACTGTATTCATAAGATTCTGGAAAGTGGCCGGTGCATTTGTAAGGCCGAATGGCATTACTAGATATTCGTAATGCCCATTATGAGTTCTAAACGCCGTCTTTGACACATCCTCCACATCCATTCTGACCTGGTGATAGCCTGCACGAAGATCAATCTTGGAGAATATAACTGATCCTCCCAACTCGTCCATCAGATCTTCAATGAGAGGTATTGGAAAGCGATTCTTGATTGTCCTCTCATTAAGACCTCTGTAATCCACACATAACCGCCAACTACCATCTTTTTTCTTCACCAAGACTACTGGAGATGCGTAAGGACTTGAACTGGTCTGGATAGTTCCTTCTTTCAACAACTCCTGCACCAGTTTTTCAATTTCATTTTTT
>JAKUCM010000632.1:0-25801 GCA_023374145.1 Lepidium sativum | reverse complement strand
TGACAATATATTTATTTATATATATATAAATATATTTATATATTTATTTATATATTTAACATGTATATCTACCTAATCAAATTTGTACCTAACTTATTTAAAAGTTTTGATCGTTGGATTGTATCGTCGTTGGTATGAAGAACTTCTCTTCTTCTTCCGAGAAATCAGATTGGACTATGTGATAAATGAAGATTATAGATCCGCTAATGGTGCATCACTCTCAGATACCTAAAAATCAACTTGTGTTAAACCAAAGACTAAAGGCTCTTTCGAAGACCACAATCGATCATATAGGGGACTGATGTTCCTCATATTTTGTCAGTTTTGAGCTCATTATTACGGTTATATTTGGGAAATTCGTCTATGTTTTATTGAGATTTCAGGTCAAAAACGTTCAGAGTTGGAATCATGTTTGAAGGTGGACTTTGGAGAGGTTTGAAACATTTTCCGGCATTCTCCACGAAAGGAAGGACCGATCAATCAACCATGGATCGATCGATCAATGATCTAAAAAGGATTATGCGCACGATCTGAAGAACGACTTGGTTTCTGAGAAGATCGACTTAACATCCAAAGATCGATCGATTACCTTTCGCAGAAACCTAATTTCACGATTTTTCAGCTCTTGTTTTGGACCCTATAAATACTCTTTTCATATTTTATTTTGAGAGCCGCTTTTGGAGAGAACAATTTTTACAGAGTTTTGAGAGTTTGTAAGCTAGGAAGAAGATCTCTTCACACTTGAGAAGAATTTCTGAATCCTATTTCTATTTATTAATGCAATTTCAGTTTGAGTTGATCATGATTTGCTTGATTCATTGCTCTATGTCTGAGTAGATCTTAGATTTGATTTAGGGTTTCTAGGGTTTTAGAATTCTCTGTTGGGGAATAAATATGATTGATGAACAGATGATTCTCCTTCTAATACTTGAGTTTTATGCATAGATTAGCTTGATCACCTAGTCGATGATTTTAGGTTGTTAACTTTCCAGAAGATTGTTAAGAACTAGAACTAGATTATAAGAGCAATTCCTTCACTACCAACGAGAGTTGATGCTAGGTTGGGTTGTGGGTAATTGAACTTAAGCGATAAAGCTTACTTTTCTGAAACCAACGAGAGTTAGGACCTTTAGATTATTAGTAGAGGGGTAGATTCAACGAGAGTTGGTTTATCTTTATTTGTGTTCAAGCCGAGAATAGGATCAGATTAGTTCCTGAATAGTTTCCCTGACAAGAATTCTAACTCCTGAATGAATACCCGACATCCGATTGTTTTAGTTATTTGATTTCATTCGCGTTTAAGTTGCTCGTATTTACCTCTCTAATTTGGATTGATATAGCTTGCGATTCGATAGAAGTCGAAAGTGTAACCTGGTTCTCTGAGGAATTCGACCCCTAAGTACTATTACGTTTGTTGTGCACTTGCAGTAGGATATAGGGTTAAAACTCGTAGTATTAGGGACACATCATACGCCACCTATCGGAGAAGCTTTTTCATATTACGTCGGCTGTAAAATCAGCGAAGGATATTTGGGGAAATCTGAAGAAGAAATACAGAATGGAAGATGAAGGGAAAAAACAATATGTGACTTCCAGGTGGACCTCGTTCATGATGCGAGACGATCTTCCAATTCTTGAACAGTTTCATGACTATGAAGCAATTATTTCTCGCATTCAAGCAAAAGGCGTGATGATTGATAACAATCTTTCTGCGTTGATGTTGATAGATAAGTTGCCTGCATCTTGGAAATATTTTCGGTCAAAGCTCAAACATGAGAAGAAGAAAATGAATCATGATGAGCTAATTTCCTGCATCATGGTCGAAGATGCTAATCGCCAATATGCTGGTAATGATTTTGTGTCTCATTCATTCAAATTTGACGCCAATCTTATGGAAAGCTCTTCTAATGAAAACATGAAGAAGACTTATACTGAAAAGAAGAAGATTAAGAACTCAACTAAGCATACAGTGGATTTTAAGAAGAAAATGAAGTGTTAGAAGTGTAATCAAGTCGGACACAAGAAGGAAGACTGCCAAGCTGGATCCAAATCAAAAACAGAATCAAAAGTTCATCTTACTGAAGATTTGGTGGTTGTGGTTATTGAAGCCAACACAACAACATATGTTATAAAATGAATTTTTGACTTGGGATCTACCGGACACATTTCCAATCAGAAGTCTCTCTTCAAGAATCTGGATGAATCTACAAACAACAATGTCTTTCTCGAAGATGCTAGTGCTTTGAAAGTATTATGAATTGGAGAAGTTGAGCTGAAACTCTCATTAGGGAGAACTCTAACTCTCATTAAGACTCTATGTGCCTAATATGCGTCAAAATCTGATTTCTAGTGCTTTGTTAATGTCTGGTGGGGTACTAAGCAAGTTGTTGATGCAGGTAAAATGGTTTTTACTAAGAATGGAGTATATGTTGGTAAAGCTTTTTGTAAGGGAAACTTGTTTGTACTTGAGACTGTTAATAAAAATGAGAATAAGAGTTATGCTTACTTGGTGTGTTATTTATTGAAATGGTATAATAGACTTGGTCATCTCAATGTTAAATTTATCAAGAAACTGGAACAATTTAATTTGATCCCTCATAAACTGAATTATGATATGGAATAATGTGAGATTTGTTGTGAGGCTATGAACATCCGCAAACCTTTCTCTAATCCGGTGATTAGATCATCTAAATTATTGAAACTGATTCATTCAGACCTTGCCGATTTTAAAAGCACGGTGAGCAATGGAGGAAAAAGATATTATGTCACTTTTGTGGATGACTACTCGAGATTCACTAAGAGAGTGCATCTTATAGATATTTGACATTTGATCCCTCTTCTAAACCATTTGGTAACGTGACTGAAACCAGAGATGTAGAATTCTTTGAAGAAATTTTTCCCTTCAAAGAATAATATTCTGTTTCAGAAAGTACAAAATCTTCTAATAAGCGTGATGCATATCATTTGGACTTAGATTCAAGAAGAAGTTAAAGAAGACATCAACAAACTTCAGACCTTATTTTATTACAAGTTTCATAGTGGAACACGATGAATTTTCTGCGAAGTTTGTCTTTAATTTTTTGATTAATGAAGACCTTGCAACTTTTTCACAAGCTATGCAATCTTTAGATGCTATGTTTTGGAAATAAGTTGTCAATAATGAACATGATTCTATCATGACTAATCACACTTGCGAACTTGTAAATTTTCCAAATGTATGCAAGGCTATGAAGTGCAAATGGATTCTTAAGAAGAAACTGAACCTGATGGCAGTATTGAAAAGTTCAGGATTCACATATAAACATGGAGTATACTTCTTTGACACCTACGCACCAGTAACTAAAATTGCCTCTATTAGAATGCTTCTAGTTGTAGCTTCTTCGTATAAGTTGATTGTGCACCAAATGGACATGAAAACTGCATTTTTGAATGGTGACTTACTTGAAGAGATCTACATGCATCAACCAGGAGGATTTGTAGTAGAAGGACAAGAAAATAAGGTATGTAAGCTCAATAAATTATTATATGGACTAAATCAAGCTCCTAAACAATGGTTTGAGAAATTTTGTTACTTTAATTGAATATGGCTTCCTATTGAACTTTAGCAATACCTGCTTATTTAGTAAACGTAGTAAAGATATATTTGTGATAAGTTGCCTCTATGTAGATGATATATTGATTATGGGAACAACTCTGAAATTAGTGTCAGAAACTAAGTCATTCTTAAGCTCTAAGTTTAGTATGAAATATTAGTCTATATCAAAAAGACTAGAGGGAAGAGGCTGATGACCGCAAGGTCAAAAAGAAAAATCAAAGGAGAGTCAAGGTCGAAGTCATGAAGACAAGGCCGAATACCACCTTAAGGAGCTCAAAGAGGGAGGAAAATGGCCTTCATGGACCCACAAAGGTCACCAAATCATCAAGGAATCAAGAAAAGGTCATAAAAAGATATTCTTGGAAAAGTCAATATTTTGGACCACAAAGTCAACGGTTGAAGGTCACGGACCGCGGGATGGCCATCGGGTCGAGAGGCACGTACCGCGGGAAGGTTTTCATGTACCGTAGTATGTGGTCAACACGGGACGTGCACGGGAAAGAAGAAGGAAAAGTCAACTCAAAAGAAAAAATAGATTGTCCCAAGATATGGTTCCAATTCTATTTTTCCTTTTTCATATTTTTCCTTTTCCTATTTTTCTTTTTCCTATTTTTCCTTTTTATATTTTGCATTTTCTCTCTTGTATCTCCTTCTATATATACACTCATTGTAAGATGTTTTCATAAGTAAAAAAAAAAAAAAAAAAAAGGAAGAGAAGAGTCTTCTCTCCAATTCTCCCTTAATCCAAAATCAAATACAAAGAAGTGTTGATCAAAACCACTCTCATTTATTTTATGTTTATGTTAGTAGATTTGATGTAGTTTTAGGAGTAAAGCTCGTGTAAGAGGCTGCCTTATGGCAGTCCTCTTTAACCTAATCACTTCTAAATTCTCCACTAAACTCTTCTCTTGTTTTTGGTTCATTTATACTTAAGTTCTAGATGAATGGTTCTTAGATCCATGACTTCCTTAGCACACAAACTCTAAGTGTTGTGATGCTTTGCTTGGACTAGATCCAACCTAGACATTATGTTATCGGTAAAGCCGAGCTAATCAATAATAGTCTCGGATTTATCAAGTCTTGTTAGTGTAGAAACACCAATTGGTGTTTCTTCACACTTGAGATCGGGGTCATCTTTTGTGGGTTAAGTGTTTTTTTCACCAAGTGAAGTCTCTACCTTTATGTTGACTCTTTACTTTCATAAAACTGTCATGGTATCAGAGCCACAAGAGCTTGTTTCTCATTAAATCTTGATCTCTAAAGCTCACGGGAAATCTCTTGAAGTTTGTTATTCCGTGAGTTCAAGAAGTAAACCAGTGGATAAATCAATTTTCCATCAGTCCATGATTAAACCAGCCATTAAAGCATCAACTTCTTGTAGTTAAATGGTGTTCTTGGTTAGGTATGTGGTAGCTAAAGCTTCCATAAAAGCTCAAGAAAACAGAGCAAAACTCTGTCCACATGAACTCTTGAGCCAAAATTTTATATTCTCCCATTCTCCATTGCTTCCACTTATTCTCATTACTCTAACAAATTCTCCTTTTATTCTCTCTGTTTCTTATTATCTAATCTCTCACCATATCTAGTTGTTTTTGACTGAATGTTAAAATCTTTAAAAAATAAACGAAAAAGAACGAAAAACAGAAGAAAAAAACAGATCTGAAAGTAAAGGTGGTGGGAAAACTCGGCTGCTATCTCAAAGGAGAAGTGGCGAGGTTCGAAGGCTTCAAATGAAGCTAGAAGAAGGCACATGAAAGCTTGGTATGTGATCAAGAGGGACACCAAAGCTTTGGACTCCATAGATCCAACTTAGCCAACACGGAAAGACTTGAAGAGGCGGACAAAAGGGCTGACCCAAAGAAGGTGGATCCGTAGGTGACTAAGGTGAAAGGTCAAAAATGGAGATGTTAGCTGGTGGAAAGCTTTGAAGCCAAACCAATGAAGTGTCTAAAATCAACTATGATCTCCAAAAGGCTAAACTTTTATCCCCTTCCAAATTTTAAAGTTGTTAAAATAAAGTTCATATATTTGGCTTTGAGTCCTATTATTTGGTCTCTTTAATATCATTTAAGTGTTTCTTAAAATCCTACAACATATACTTTAAAATTTCTCTTTGAATCTCATGATGGAGGCTCAAAAGAGAAGGAGGAATGTGTAGAAATTCTTAAAGAGGAGCACTAGATGGAACAAGAGGTTCAAAAGGAGGGAAACAAAGTCAAGAAGAACTAAGGAAGAAATCACTTGGAAGAAGATGGCACCGGTTTCAAAGTTATTCAAAAATCGGGGTCAAGCTACATCAAACCACCAATGAGCTATACTTTTTTTTCCCCTAAAAGAGTTTTGTCCCATGTGGTTCTCTCTAGGGTTTTTAATAAGGTAGTCTTGTCGGTTGGCAAGCTTGGCCTTTGGTCCTTAGGCCTTAGGCCTTGAGCGTCTCGACGACCAAACTTGGGGGAAGATATTAGTCTATATCAAAGAGACTAGAGGGAAGAGGCCGAAGAGGCCGATGACCACAAGGTCAAAAAGAAAGATCAAAGGAGAGTCAAGGCCGAAGTCATGAAGACAAGGCCGAAGACCACCTTAAGGAGCTCAAAGAAGGAGGAAAATGGCCTTCAAGGACCCACAAAGGTCACCAAATCATCAAGAAATCAAGAAAAGATCATAAAAGGATATTCTTGGAAAAGTCAACGTTTTGGACCACAAAGTCAACGGTCGGAGGTCATGGACCGCGGGATGGCCATTGGGTCGAGAGGCACGTACCGCAGGAAGGTTTTCATGTACCGTAGTATGTGGTCAACAGGGGACGGAAAAAGTCAACTCAAAAGAAAAAAAGGAAAAAAATAGATTGTCCCAAGATATGGTTTCAATTCTATTTTTCTTTTTTCCTATTTTCCCTTTTCCTATTTTTCCTTTTTCCTATTTTTCCTTTTTGCATTTTCTCTCTTGTATCTCCTTCTATATATACACTCATTGTAAGATGTTTTCATAAGTAAAAAAAAAAAAAAAAAAAAAAAAGAAAAGAAGAGTCTTCTCTCCAATTCTCCCTTAATCCAAAATCAAATACAAAGAAGTGTTTATCAAAAACACTCTCATTTATTTTATGTTTATGTTAGTAGATTTGATGTAGTTTTAGGAGTAGAGCTCGTGTAAGAGGCTGCCTTATGGCAGTCCTCTTTAACCTAATCACTTCTAAATTCTCACCTAAACTCTTCTCTTGTTTTTGGTTCATTTATACTTAAGTTCTAGATGAATGGTTCTTAGATCCATGACTTCCTTAGCACACAAACTCTAAGTGTTGTGATGCTTTGCTTGGACTAGATCCAACCTAGACATTTTGTTATCGGTAAAGCCGACCTAATGAATAATAGTCTCGGATTTATCAAGTCTTGTTAGTGTAGAAACACCACAAGTTGGTGTTTCTTCACACTTGAGATCGGGGTCATCTTTTGTGGGTTAAGTGGTTTTTTTCACCAAGTGAAGTCTCTACCTTTATGTTGACTCTTTACTTTCATAAGACTGTCATGAAAGACTTAGAGGAGGTGTGTGTGATTTTGGGAAGTAAAGGGATTAAAACAAGTGAAGTTTTCTCTGAGTCTTAGTTTCATTACATTGAAATGATTCTAAAGAAGTTTGACTATTGGGATAAACCAATTTCTAAAAGTATTTATGACTCCTCACATCACTTATGTAAAAACAAAGGTAACAATATAAGACAGGGTGAATATGCAAGGGTCTTAGGTAGTGTGATGTTCCTAATGAATTGTACTAGACCTGACACTGCTTACTTTGTGAGCAGACTTAACAGGTACACTTAGAATTCAAGCTCGGAGCATTGGATTGTAGTTGAGAGACTAATGAGATATCTAAAAGGAACCATATATTGGTCTTTGAACTATAGGGGATCCTCATGTGTATTGGAAGCATTTTTCGATGCTAATTGGGTAACATATAATGAAGAGATAAACTCAACCAACGTGTTTGTATTCACTCTCTGAGGTGGTGGAGTAGTATGGAAGTCAAACACGTAAACCTGCACAGCTAGATCAACTATGGAATCTAAATTGATGGCTATGGAATTAGCTGGACATGGGGCTGAATGGCTAAGGAACGTATTGGCTGATTTACCAATATTTATTACAAGCGTTCCTTCAGTGTCTTTGAGAAGTGATTCTCAGGCAGCAATAGTTGTGGCTCTAAACAACCATTATAATGGAAAGAAGCAGTATATCAGATTAAGACACAAAGTGATATGAGGGTTAATAGAGACTGGTGTTGTATCACTTGAACTTGTCAAATCTACAAAGAATATGCGTGATCCATCGACCAAACCTTTGTGTGGAAGAAGAATCCATGAAACAGCAAAGTAAATGGGGTTATGGTGACTTAAGTATAGAATTACTCTGGCTCCTTACCACTAAAAATATTTTAGACGACATAAGTGGTTCAAAAAGTCAAACGAAGAGGAATTATGTAGTTTGGTAAAGTCATGTATTCATTAGAAAAGAATTCAAATGTAAAAGGTTTGAATAAGAAAGATGAGTATATGTATTAGTTAATTATGAATATATAATCATGTCTCTTTCTTTGAGGTTTAATGAATAAGTGTAAAACTTTACAATGAATGTATAACAAAGATAAATCTTTATGTTGTGCATTTTTCTCAAGAATGGTTATTCATTCAAGTCTTAACGGACATCAACACATATTGGTCTTAATTTTAGAAACAAAGGAGGATTGTCAGGTATGTTTCACAAAATTTGGTGGTTTGGAGTAAACCGAATGAAACCAAGATTGATTTCTAAATCAATCTTAAACCAACTTCATCTTCCTATTAAAACCAGGCTAAGATCAATTAAAAGAGAGCAGAATAAGTAGAAAACAAAACGAGAAGAAGATACAAGAATCAGGATCATTTAAGCGATTAACAATGGAGTCCAGTGCTTGATTATGCGTCTTCTTCTCTTGATTTTGTTTTCTCTATCTTGCTTTTCTTCGTTCAATCTTGAGACTAACAAGCTCAAAATCAACCTGAAGTGATTTTGAGTTACGGAGTTAACACTTTTAGCGATTTTCCTTTCAGATCTTTCACGAGATAGATGAACTATTTGCTTAAACGTAGTAGATCTTTCTACGGCTATGTTCATCCTCTTCTCGAGCTCTCTCTCACAATTTGTTCTTCGATTGCTCTAACATACCTTAAGGTAATGATGTCTCTGGCATTTCGACCTTTACTGAATTGATGATGTCCATAGATCAAAGTATTTAGTGTATATTATATTAAAACTTGTATCAAAACTTACAATTCCAAGTTGTATGTGGACGATGACATGTTTGATATCGGTGAGTACTATAGAATAAGTGATTGCTTCAAATTGTATGAAGGTGATGAAGATGGAAAGAAACACAAACGAGTGAATACTGAGATATGTCTATTTTCCATTCTTACCTCGGATGCTAGTCAATGGCCCTAACACTACTGAGATAAAGAGTTCCCTTCAATCATCATGTTTGTGTATTTCTGTTTAGTTTTCTTAAGTTGAAGGGATAAATTAGGCCATCGAGGGGGAGAGTTTTGTCTTAATCATTTTCTCTGATTTGAGTTATGCTTTGTCTTTCCAGCTTGATGCTAATACCTCATTTGAGTTAAGGTTTTTTACGAAGAAGATTATTTCGCTTATTATCTATTTTTTTATATTTAGTCGAAGTATCTAGTATATTCATGGGTTTATGTATATGTATCAATCAGTAGTTCATCTATATGTTTGTATTCGTTTCTTGAGTTCGTCATATCTAGGAAATTTATAGGATCTGATTCTTACCAATTTATAAGCATAAATTTGTGAGGTGTTTATATTCGCTACAAAAAATAATGTCATCCACTATGACCCTAATTTATGCGTTGTGATTGTTTAGCTCTTCGAGTATGGGTTAACATTTTGTTGAATAAGTTCATTTTGTAGTTCTTTCTATATCTGGCTATATAGTCGTTTTAGTAGTTCATTTTTGTTTGGGCTCAAAGTTGAGAGGAAAATGATGTTATTTTGCTTGCGGTGGGATCCAGTGTATTGTAATTCTACTTTGGACTATTGAGTGAGAAGAAAAAACATCACTCTAAGGTCTCAACTTATTATATAGTGGGCTTTTCGACAAATATTGTTGGGCCATTCTCCGTTACAATTAATTTAATAATACTTTTTTTTCTTGTGAGACGACAAAATCAATAATCAATAATCCATCGAATTTTAAGGCACATAATCCAGATAAAAATAATGAAAAATATAAAAGTAATTAGTAGAAGAAGAATTATGGAAGCACTTCATGCGCAGCTTGTCCTCCTCTCCTTTCCCATTGCCAGCTCCATTCTCTTTCTCTCTCTACACACCAGAAACTCGCTATGTCTTCCGATGACGAAGGAGGAGAAGAGTATCTCTTCAAGATAGTGATAATTGGCGACTCCGCTGTCGGGAAATCCAACCTTCTCTCTCGGTACGCGAGGAACGAGTTCAACGCTCATTCTAAAGCCACGATCGGAGTCGAGTTCCAGACGCAGAGCATTGAAATCGAAGGTAAAGAGGTTAAAGCTCAGATTTGGGATACTGCTGGTCAGGAACGATTCCGTGCCGTCACTTCTGCTTATTATCGCGGAGCCGTCGGTGCGCTCGTTGTCTATGATATCACTCGTCGTTCAACCTTCGAGAGCGTTGGCCGTTGGCTCGATGAGCTCAAGAGTAAGTCCTTAGGTTAATTTCAAACGGATTGATTTTACAAGTTTCGAATTCTATGGATTTTTGTTTTCGCTAATCGGGAAATCTTTCTAAAACCGAATGTGATTGATTGAACTTAGCTCTTGCTCGATTTTAAGTAGTTATAAAGCCAATTAGATCCTACAATTGACTGAAAATTTCAAGCTCAATTTGGTAGATTGTACTCAGCTGATTGATTGTAATGACTATTAGATCTGAAGTTTCGTTTCGAAAAACTCCTTTGTTACTTAGGCCAAAAGTAAAGTAAACTTGTCGTCTTCCTCACAAATTCAATATAGTAAATTAGATTCTGTTTGTTTATGGAATTGCCAATGTATTGGTAAATGGTTTCACTATTCGATAGTGACATGTACACATGGGAAATTGAGGTCACACTTACTTAATATATACGATGGTCATTGTTAATTGGTTATGAGTTGGAAGCCCGTAATTTATCAATTTCCTTCAATTCTAAGTTCTACAGTATTGTTTTGTTCATATATTCCGATTTGAATGGTGGTTTTGTTAGAACGTAGTTGACACATTTGCTTCTTTCAATTTCCTCAGCACATTCCGATACAACAGTTGCGAGGATGCTTGTTGGAAACAAATGTGATCTAGAAAGCATAAGAGCTGTAACTGTGGAAGAAGGCAAAGCTCTAGCTGAAACTGAAGGACTATTCTTCATGGAAACATCTGCTCTTGATTCAACAAATGTTAAAACAGCTTTCGAAATGGTAATCCGTGATATCTACACCACTGTTAGTCGGAAACAACTCAACTCCGACACTCATAAAACAGAACTCAGCATGAAAAATCGAGTTAGTCTCGTTAAAGACGACATTAAGAGCTCCACACAAGGGTTTGGTTTCTCTTGTTGTTCCTCATCTTGACCTCATTTTTATTCTTAATTATTTTTCTATTGTTTTTTTTTTTTTGTGGTTTTCACCATTCTGTTCTATTTCTTCTATAGAAAAGCGAAGATGATAGATTGATAATTGTAATGTTTCTGTTATGTGTGGATCCTATAGTAAAACTTTATAATATCATATTACCACCCTTACTTTAATACTAGTACTTTATTGTTGATTTCCTTTATTGTTGATTTCATAATATATACTGTAGTAGTTTACGCTCAAATACCTATGGTAGAGTTTAGAAAGTCCTTCCTTGATTTTAGTGAAGTTTTTGACATGTGGTTGGTTTCAATTTTGTTTCTTGTGAAGTCAAAACCAACCACATAAACTATTTTTCATCCATTAGTGTTTACTTTTATAGGAGCCCTCCAATTTATACAAGATAATAAAGTCTTGCAGTTTTTAATTACAACAAATATTAAAACTAGTACAGATTGAGAACAAAATAAACACTGTTTGCGATCATCTATTATATATAATCAAGACTATGTATGGTTTATTCCGATAAACTATTTAGATAATACATCTGATGCAACAATTCTTATTCGTTTTTATGTTGATATCTATATCTAAATGCCATATCTAAGCATAGATATATTTGTTTTCTAAATTAAAATTTCTATTTAAATGCATCTACTAATAAAAGTACCAAAAAAGACATGATTTAGATTTTAAATATTATTTTTGATTATATATATATATTAAATTTATATTTAATTATTATTTTAATATTTTCAATTATTATTCTTATTAAATACTTAATTTTAAAATTAGCTAAATCAATTTTGACTATTTTCTATATATTATTTAATCATTTGTAATTATGATCATTTAGAGTAATTATTAATATAACATACTTTTACAGACATAGTAATCTATGTATCATAATTATAAAATACTTTAAACAAAAAAAACAAATAAATATGAAACGCAAAATATTTGTCTAAAACTTACATTCATTCTCCGCCAACATAATAAAACAAAACTACCAAGTCCTTTATTGAATCAAAGAGATCAAAATCAAAGGGTTTTAGTAATCATATAAACTCTTTCAGGTTTAATGCAAAAACCATTACATAACCTTTTGAATAATTCATTAACATCATGAAAGCTACAGACAGATAGAACATACACACATAAACAGTCTGAACATTCCGCTAAATTCCTACTTCATTTGTGTACCTTTTCAATTCAAAAAGACAAAAGAAGCATAATGGTATGTTGAAGCTTCATTATTTACTTTTAAGTATGTAGATAAAACTCTAATTTGAAACAACCTTACTTTTTTGGTACACAAGGTCTGTTTAAATAAACGTCAGTAAAATTAACCCAGAAAATTTTCATTTTAAAGCATAGTTAGAGCATCTTTAATGGTGAGATCCATTAGGGGTCTCTAACCATTTTTTAATTTTTTTTTTCTTTTTTTTGTCAAAACAAAGCAGCCAATCCGGGTTCGCCACTTAAAAGAGAATTTTTAAGAGCCGGGTTCGCCACGTGGCGAACTCGGATTGGCTAATTTGTTTTTTTTTTTAAAAAAAAAAAAAGAAAAAAAAATGAACAGTTAAGCACCTTTAACAATTTTAGCTTTAAAGGTGCTCTTAGAGTTAAAGTAAGTACAACAGAAGTGGGTTAAAAGAGAATGTAATCTCTTACTTTTCAGTTTATCAAATAAAATATTGTTTCCAGATCATATATAATTTAATTCATTTTTACATTCTAAACCATTCCGAGCACCAAATTCTAAACCAACTATGAAAGAAGAAAAGAAAGAAAGATATAAAATAAAGGATTAACAACAAAGATAGAAAGCAAAATTGTGTGATATGGTCAAGTCAACAATTTTTTCATACAAGACAAACAATAATAATAGAGTTTTCTTTACTTTCGTGGGAGGAAACTCAACAACTAGTGTTCCATATGATCCTAACGACAAAATATTGTAACACATCAATGCTCTTCTTAACAATCACTGAAAATAAAATTCTTAGTAACACTCAAACTCTCTTCTTTGCGTGCATTTGATAATTGGTTTAGAGCATTACATATCACACAAAATCTAAAACTTGTTTAGCCGATAAATCATAAGGAATCACTTACAATACTAGTGAGTACCAACACTCTATATTATGATACAATTCCCATGAAATTCAAATTTAAAAGCTCTTCTTTTTAAGAAGTGATTTAATCAAAAACCATGTTCCTAAATTGGCGTATGAATTTCAGACAACTATAAAAACAAGCCCACGAGTAGAAATCTAAAAATGAAACATAAACAAAAAATACCCAACAAAACCAAAAAGAAGCATGAAAGTTGAAACCAAACGACTAGTTCTTCCTAAATATGACCAAATGGGCAAATAAGAACTAAGCTTCCAAATTGAAATATCAAACCAATATCACTATGTCTGCGTGTGTGTGAAAAGAACAAAGAACTCACATGTTACAAGCAGCAAACCAAAAGTAAGTTGATTGAGGAAGACAAATCTCTTGCCTTTAAGCCTACCAGCAAGAATGATCAACACATCTCCTACATTGATGCTTGCTCTACATACAGAAATATACAAAAATAGATTTAGATTTATAACACACATACATACAAGTGATACATGATTACATATAATACAATAGCTTATGCCAGAAGAAATGTGCAAAGATCCACTGAATCCTACATTTTTAAGTTTTGAAATAGACACAACGAAGCAAACCCAAAAAATCAAGCTAAATCTAGAAAATCGAACAAAACCCAAAAAATTGAAGAGAATCCAATAAATCTAGAAGAATCGTTTGCTTAGCGATGAAAAGTAAATAATAGAACCTGGCTTCTGCAATGAGGAAACCTTAGACAGAGGGAGAAAGAAGCCACTAAGAAGAAGAAATCAACATGGTGACTTTGACAAATTTGGTGGACGTGGTGTCAGTATCTTGAATTTCGTATATTCACACCTCTTTTTGGATTATTCTGGTCATCCTCTCTTGTTACTATTACACAAGTTAGTGAGAAGAAAATGTGTGACTAAAGAAAGTAACTTGTAAATGGTGGATGATAGTAATCACTTTATGAAAGAATGGTCCTACAACCTGATGCGTGGACCTTGCTGATCTCTCTCTGAGATCACAAAAATTTAATGTAGCTTTTTCCTAAAAAAAACCTAAGACATCCCAAAAGAGAAGCAAGACACAGTGCACATAGACTAAATGTACCACAAAATCACTCACCCTTCCCAATCAAAACTCTGTTTCTTTATGAATACAACAAATCCAGAAGAACACACACTCATGGATGAAGAAGCAGCAGTGTACACCTATCTTCAAACAATAAGAATACTCCATCCTCATCAACATCATCATCAAAAAACCGCAGCCACACGGTTTCACAAGATTCCAGAGATGATGTCTTTTGCTAAAAATCACCAACCTGCTTGTTTGTATAACATTGATGCGACTGGCTATGCCGAACAAATATGAAAGAACTCTCACCAAAATGACACCATCAGTGTATCAGACTGTGACTTTGATCCAAAGCTCAAAGATCATAGAGCAGTTACAGGAGTAGAAGCAGCTTCTGCTGCCTTCTTTTGCTTCTCCTTCTCGATCTCAACTCTTCTCAGCTCTGCATGCTGTGCTATTCCGTTTGCAATCGCCTGATATGTGAAGTCTAGTGACTGGTTAAGATTCTGAAATCTCTGCGCATCTGACGCCTGCATAACTGTGTAATAGACAAATACGTGATAAGCAAGACATCCGCCAGAAAAAGTGAAACTCCACATAGTATTGTGTAGTTAAGAACAGTAATCAGATGATTATATAGTGATACCTCTGATTGCATCGACAAAGAATACAAAGGCATCCACCTCATCGATGGGTGACTGAAACTCGTCGTCATCACTAAAATCATCATCAGAGTCATCGTCATCTTCATCATCATAGCGGAAGGCCTTAGCCTATAAAACAAATTGGAAACAGTCAATTCCAGCAAAGAAAAATATGTTAGGCAGAAGTACTCGAAAGAAACACTTGACAAACCTGTGCAGCCAACTTCTGCAGTTTCCTGCTTTCTGCTTCATCTCCATCCTCTGTATCAACCATCTCCCCATCAGAGTCATCATCATCGTCCTCATCACTCTGGAGTCCATTCATTTCATCCTCATAATCTGCTTCCGTCTCCTTTGCTGCTTCTGTGAGAAAGATGGAGAAAGGGAATTTATGTAAACATTACCATGAAAGTGAAGCAAGAATGGACCATGAGCAGAACTAACCAGCTAGTTGATTCTTATATGCAACTAGAAGGTCAAGTGTTGCTCTAAAAACACGCTGCAGGGCTTCATCGGGGAATTGACCACCAGGAAGAGCAAGTAATGAAGTCAGACCCAAGCAGCAAACCTTTTTATCATGTTCCCTGGTATGAAGAGAGCAACATGTTCATCAGTTAATCAAAATGAATAACATGTCAAATTATCTTAAGCTTATACGCTAACATGACAAGATATGACATATCAAAAAGCATCAACAGTACCTTTTGAAGTTTGCTGGCAGACCACTCTTTCTCTTTTGCTGTAACATCTGAAACCACATATCAAAGACTTTGGCAGCAAGTCCCGTGTTATGCAATACACCAAGTGTCAAACCTGGATTGTAGTAAAGCATGTTTGCCACCTGCAAATAGAAATACGATCTGTTGTTGAGAACTTGATCATATATATAATTCTGGTACCGTTGCCATAAGAAAACGAGGGAATTTCAACACTTCATGGTAAGCATCAGACAGCAGTAGAATCAGCTCAATATGAGCCACTTGATTCATATAGTGCTGACATTGAAATACAATTCACCTCTATTTAAACTAATTTAAATTGGTACGTTGGAATCAACTGGTAGTAAATTCTCCCCACATTTCTTACCACTTGTATAAGAAGAGATTTTAAATATGAACTCTCAGCTCGTTGTAACCGGTCAATAGTGAGTCGCAGATATGGCTCAACCCATTGATCCACCTGCCCTTTGCAATTCTGGAAAACAACTTCAATAAGCTTTGGAGCAGATTCAATATCACTGTCTTCTATGTTTCTGTCGGTCATAAGCTGTGGAAGTGGAAACGTAAGACATAAATTAGCTATTAAGATAGCAAATGCTAATGTTATGTACACAAATGAGATCTATGTGTGAGCAAAGAAACTTGAGAGATCATTTCAAAAGTTTAGGCATGGATAGCGAACTCAAAAGTTCTGTTAAACGACAAAGGAAGATTCTATGTTTTAAGCTATGTGTGAGAATTACAATACCCTTCTTATATGAAGGCAATCAACAAGCACAGACATATAATTACTCGATTACTGTCAGAAGATATACTCACAGTTGAAAGAACATTATATAGACTTTGCTGATAGTCAGGCTCCTTGCAAGTGAGAAAGTGGGCAGTCCCCCTCGATATAAAGTTGTCCATTGGAACCAAAATATCTGAATTTATAATGAGTAATTTAAGTGAACATAACGAAAATAGAATGACATGGATATACTAAAATGACAGTGAATTATAAATTCCAGAATGTGGAAAATGCTGGGGGATGTAGAAAAAAGTAGGTGTAAGAGAAGCCATACTTGGAAAGAAATCAATTGCCCAATCAACCAATGCTTCCACCATTAAAGGCCAGAGACTCCATATATCCAAAGAAATGCTAGGTGAGTAAAAGGTCATGTATGATGCAATCTCTAGAACTTCTTCAAATACCTCTGCCAAAGGAAAAAAGATAAAGAGTATAATGTTTCAGTATCTTCCGATCAGGATGCTACTACAGCATAAGACAGACCAAAAATAACGAATAAATAATTCCACCAAAAGTTTCAAACTAATGGAATAAACCTCCAACAAATCCGTCCAAAGTACAATAGTACATCATCTGAACAAAAACAACGGACCAGACCTACAAGTGAAAAACTAAGATTTTTTTTCTAGACATCAGTTTACCTTGGCCATCAGTTGTCAACATTTTCTGCATTATCGGAAGTATCGTTGGCTCTATCTCAACAAACAGCTGCGGAAGACTGCTGACGGATTCAAGAATTGTGCTTATGGCACGCAGACAACCAACTGCGGCTAAAGCTCCCATGTCATCTGTGTCATCATTGGCTTCTGACGTGTTTAGACACCTCCAAAATGCAGCCGCCTAAGTAAAAGGAAAGGCAGAAATAAATATATATTACCTGAATAATTACTCAAGAAAACTAGACTCATAAGAGAACAAATTTTCTTACCAGATTTTGGCATAATCCAAAAGCAAAAGGAGCCATTTCTTCACCAAACTTATCTACGATGGTCTCCAAAGTAAAGACGAGGTCCTCATTCTCTACCTCATTCATGAGTTTGAAGAATTCTGATTGGAGCAAGATCACAATAAAGTTAAAACATTAGTTTACTCCAACAAGACTAACCATCTAGTTTTCATAAACAAGGAAACCTACCATCAAGTAACTGAGGGAGGATCGGACGTATCTCATTTAAATCTGCATATGATCACAAATAGTAATTAGTCACCACACAATCATGAAGACAACACGCACAGATAGAAAAGTGCAAACAAACTCATGCATAAAAATATGTAGGAGATATTACGTACCCTTGCACGCCTCAACAAATGAACGCAACGCAAAAACTGAATCAACACGGACAGGGAGATCAGGATCGCGCAGTCCCGATACAACACTGTGCAATGCTTTGCGAAAGTTGTTCTGATCTGAGTAATTGATAGATGCATACTGTCCAGCTACCCATGCAGCCTACATCCAAAATCAATCATCATACAGATCAAGGGACTCTAGAAAAATATAAAATTTAATACTGGCATAGAACACAAAGTCTATACTAAAATATAGACAGCATCTCAGCACTTCCAAGTACTTTTATAAGAAATGATGCAAATAGTTCTTGAATAAATTTAGAAGTACGAAAAACTGTGGAAATGCAAAACAAAATCTTTGCTTTGGTAAAAATCGAGTACTGAGCTATTACAACACAGTTTAATGCCAAAATACCTTTGCTCTAAGATGTCCAACTGGACTATTGAACTCAGGAAGAATATGTTGCACCAACATATGCTCTAGTTCAGATTTATAGGGCTCTGTTTGCTTCAATTTGTCACAAAGAGCTCCAACAGCAAGCATCGCACCATCCTTTTGACGATAAGGTTTATGTTCTGCAGGAGCATCGTCATAGCTACAAACAGTGGAAAAAAAGAGTTCTCAATAAAAAAACTGGGAGAAGAGATTCCAAGCAGAACATCTCATATGCAATACCTCCTGAAGATCCCTACGATAAACTGAACGAACTTTGGGAGGTTCTCTTTCCCACGTTTACGAACCAACTCATTTACAAAATCCATGGACGCTGTTCGCGGACTGTACAAGTCTTCAATGATGTCTGCAGCACAAAAGTAACAGAGAATGATAATAAAAGAAATAAGACTTTTCAAAACAGTCACTATTATTCAATACTTACTGTATCCTTTCCTCACATATTCATGTGGGTCTTCCTCCCAAAGCTTTTGATCATTGTCATTAAAGCACATTAGAGGGAAAATAATCTCAAAAAGCAGAACATCCAGCCGAGGCAGCAGTAAATTGTACATGCTAATCTTTGAAATGCTGCACATACAATAAATCAATTTCAACAAACAAATAACTTCGTTGAGAATAATATTCCAAATGTATTAAGAGAATGAAGGGATTTCTGAAATTATCTCAAGTTCAGAATGCCATCTTGTATGTTTAAGGTAATGAAAATATTAGCTTGTCAACAACAGCTTCATGATTTTCAAACCATATCAGAAATTATATGCAACAAGTCATATAAGAGATAAATATAACTGCTGAGATTTAGAGGACGTTCAAAACTCATCACGAATACATATCAAAGACGAGTAAGTGAACACAAATGTGAATCTTACCTGGTCAAAGTTCACTTTATATTCTGCATTATTACTGTGACACATAAATAACTACGGAACAAAATGGAGCATATGCTTGCATGTCTAAACAGCGGTAGATTATGCTGCCGAAGACACAGTAAAAATATATATTAACACATGATAAATGGATGAAGAGTGTGAATTCACAAACAAATATAAACGTCTAGAAGAGTTGAAATTATAATGAAGATCTTAAACATATTGAATGCCAACGAAATGAGTGCCAATTGAATATACTAAATGTGCACAATTATGTACATGGAACGAATGATACAAGGAACTGTTACACAAACCTGTTGTTTAAGTACTGAAGGAGAAGATTGGTAACTCTATCAGGTAGATAGCCACCAACACGAATTGTATTCAAAAAATTTAGGTGACCCTCCAAAATTCTGCCAGCATAATTCTTCTGAAACATTTGGGAGAAAGGTTTGATTTCTGGACTTTGATGTTTTGGGTCTCCGAACCTATCACAATGAGTGTTCACCAATATCCAATAAACATTCTAACCGCACTTTTTTTTAAAATCCCTAACGTGGGAGACATACCGACTATAGAGCCTGTTTAAGATGTGCACTGTCCACTTCTTGACCTTCCACCAGCCCCAAGCTTTTCTAAGTTCTGGATCCATAGGCTGGCCTTCAACTGGAACTGGACGCTCCGAAACACTCAAGAACAGAACCATCCAGGCATTAAAGACATTTACATCAAATAATTGCCTTGGGAGCTCCAGCTGCCCACAGAAAAGAATAAAGATGATCATGTAGTGAACCTTTGAAAAAGTAACACAGGATAAACATGGAATCCATAATTAATATCGAAAGAAAACAAGAATAGGGAGGGATTGGATATGCTCTCCCTTCATGATGCCAGTCTTTTATTTATTGATGTTTTACTAAACCAACAAAGAGAACAAATATGCCAATTGTCACTATGACAAGATACTACGCACTGAAAGTAATAATCCAAATACGAGAAACCAGACATAGGGATCCCAGGTGGAACTGCAACCAACTATCTACAAATTGTTGGCCTACGTCTTTTCAAGTGGAACCAAACTGGTTTGACCAAAAAGTAAAGTTCCAAAGCGATCAATTAAGTAAATGGTCTCTCTAGAGACTTACATATATGGACGACCAAAATATTTTGCATATCAGCTTCATATATTCTGCAATCTCCAGAGAGGGATTTGCTATATGGATAAGCCCATTAAAAATAGTCAAGAGTTGAGGAAATGTCTCCTCCACAATGCGGGAAACCGGTGTCCTCTCCTCATCTGACTTGAACCTAGAAAATAAGATCATGACACAGAATTCACAAATGGAGTACTTACGCTTAAACAATGAGATTGCAATTCAGATTTCCTGCTTTACATGTAAAAGTGCACATTGCATTCCTAGCTGGAGGTACTTGTCAAATTCTTTACAAGAATTACGAATCACTGTCTGTCAGAGCCATGAAAAGCAATGTTTTCTACTAATATGCTTATAATTTATGAACACTGTCAGCCCTCTTTCTAACATGCTTTTCCAGTATGAAATGTCCCTTCTCTTAATTTTTTCTACTCAGGAGTAGTTGCTACCTATATTCTAAGTAAGTGTGCTACGATGGAAAAGTCGAAATGGCGGTATTGCCAGCAGATAATAATGACAATGTCTCAGTACAGCATATCATAATTTCACTAAAAAGGCTTTAAATCATACACACGCATAGGAATACGTTTAAAAAAAAGAAATGAACGTACTCATATTTTCTAGAGAGTATCCGCAACACAAACAAAGCTCCATAAATTTGTTGACTTTGCAAGTTATACTTCACCCACTCTAGAAGACGCGGCCATTGTTCTGGGTAGTCAGCATAAATAATTGTCTTGAGGGACTCTCCAAATTGTGATCTAGATAAAAAAAATAGGGAAGAAAATGGAAACATGATTGGCGTTAAGAGGAAAAAAATTATGATTGTTGGTGCTTATAGAAGATACTATCAGGCCCAAAAGAGTAGGAAAAATAGTAACTTCAGAAATATCATCCCCTACCTTCCGTTCATTGATTCATAGCAACTAGGAATTATGCAAAGAGACAAAGACACATTTTGAAGATGCATATATAAGCAAGATGATTGGAAAAATGTGAACGAGTGATTAGCCATATATGTTACACATATTTTCATAAAATCGCTTAAAAACAGACCAGTTAGGAACACAGGCCACCAAATGAATTGTAAGATTAGTCCAAACACTACCGGGCAAATTTACCTGAGTAAGGTTGGAACTTGGGTGACATAGACGAGGATGTTGTCCCTCACCAATTCTTTATCGCTTTGCAATAGCCTCTGCTGCTCCTCTGCACCATCAAACATGAAAAATGATCTAAGACAAAGAACATCCAAAAGGTTTGGACGGGACAAAATGATTACAAATTATTACCGGAATCCTCAGGTGACCAGTTCTTAGCAATGAAATTTTTAAACTGAATACTCGCAATTTGACGCACTGCCATGTCGCAATTTCCATCCACGGCTATCTGCAATAATCTCACCAAATGCTGGGGCGTGTGCTGCAACTGCAATATAGATAATAAAGAGAATCAAGAGCTGCAGGACTTAACTGAACTCAATATCATTGGAATCCAACTATAGGGGATTAAAGCAAATAACCATTTGTTGAAAATGATCGTTATCTTTGAGCTATGTGGTTAAAAACACTTATCCGCCGAAAAAAAATCCGAAAAGTTTCAACTTCTAAGAACTATATAATTTTATACATGAAGTCAGCTCACAATGAACACGAACACCAACTGAAAGATACTACTGTTAACAAGACTACATCTGAAACAAATCAAACAAGCTAAAAAAATATTCAAAAAAGAGTAAGAAACCTGATTGAGTTGCTGCTCAGAAGTTTTGCGTTCATCGGGATTAGGGCTGAGCGCGGCAGTACGGAGGATCAAAGCGAGGCTAGGCAGATCCATCCTCCGAGGAGTTTGAACACAGGACAGGGTTAAACTGAAGAGGAGGGTACCAGACGATCAGAGGCAGTGGCGAATTTGATAAAAATTTCAAGTGCAAAAACACTGAGGCAAGCTTAATTGCGTAGGGAGATTCTCAGTAGAGAATGATAGGGTTTTACAGAGCGAGAAGAATGGCGGAGAAGACGATTGATTGATAGTTGGCGAGAGTGGAGAATGTCAAACAGAGCTGGAGGAAAACAAAAAACAAAAAATGTATCTAAATCCCTAGGGTTGTTTAACTAACCACCAATTTTGATTTCGATTGACCCGGGTCGTCTCTAGCCGGTTTACATAAACCGGGTCTTCTCCTACTAAGTGGAATTTGCAAAGTTTTGTTACAAATTACTATTTGGGATAAATTCTAGTTATAAATTTTATTTTTATTTTTTGTAATGTGATTTTTGAATCAATTGGTAAATAAAACTACTTTTCAAAAATAATGTGAATTATGATTGTCATTCCTTTTTCAGTTTTGAAATGTTTTACATTTGGTTATGACTATAATAGCTTTGATTGGTAACACCATATAAAACAACAATTTCAAAAAATGAAAGGTTAAAATAAAGGTAGTTTAAAAACGACCGTTAAAGATAGTGGTTGATAAAAAAAATTCAAACAAAAATCATTTAAATATTAATATTGATTAGTAAGATTACAACAATTGAATAGAGTAATGAGATAAAAGTTAGTATGTAAAATTTGATTTAAAATAATTATCCTAAAAACTAGGCAATAACATATTATTATTTTTCTTTCGTCTGATTAATTAAAAAGAGGATTACAATAACATCAATCGAATATATTGGAATCAAAAGCTAAAGCTGGAAAAAATTGGAATCCCCCGAATACAACAGCCCACACAGGGGAAGCAAACAACCAAGAGAATTGACAAGAAATTAATTCAACTGAAAGAAATATAGTTTCCAAGAAAAGAAAGATTCAATTCTCTGTGTCCTTACTTTATAATAGGTAGACATTTGAAATTTGGGACGGACTAAGTATGGGCTGTTGAAACTCAAATGAGAGGGCCACCATCAACGAGACCGATACCAGAAGTCGATAAGACTGAAACTCGGAATAAAGCTAGCCAAACTATTCAGATCATGATCTAGATATGATATTGAAATATTGTTGGAGGAAACTAACGAAGGTAGTCTAACTGCTTCACCCACCACGAAACTAAAGATGATGATCCATTGGTTAAAGACCAAAAGGCTAAATTAAAAAACGGACAAAAACCAATAACAAGCTAAAACTCATGCCAAATTATCAACATGACATAAGAAACAAAGGAGTTCTCAAAGACCAAGAAACTAAATATGGAATCGAACTCTTAAAGGTTGAGACGAAATAAGCTCTAACTTACCCCACCACCACGAACCACCAAAGAACGTAAAACCAAATTGCATAAAAACATCAACTCAAAATCAAAAGGTGTCATTCGATTACAAAAGCTCTAAGTCTGCTTCCCAAAAAACTGTAAAAATTCAAATTCCATGGAATAGAAAAACTAGAAATTATATATTAAATTTGGTACAACCCTAGGTTGAATTCGGCCCAGAAGGTAAAGCCCAGTGCACAATGGATCTTGAAGTCGTACTCGATCCAAACGCTCAAGAGACTCATTAGAAGAAAGCTTGTTATCTAAGGTGTAAACCCACTCAATTTGCAACAATGCATATATCCAATACTACACGTAATGTGCGAGTGTATCTCGAGTCAAAATAGGCTTGATCACGTCTAGGGTGTGTGTAGGCTCAATCATGCCCATGGTATGTGTAGGCTCGATCACACCCAGGGTCTGTGTAGGCTCGATCATGCCCAGCTTATGTTTAGGCTCGTTCACCGCCCAAGGTGCTTGTATTAGTGCTTCCAGTACATGAAATCTCCTCGAATGCAATGTGTATGCTAATCTATACGGATGAGGCTATTTAGACTCTAAAAATGATAAAAATACAGTATAAATGTATGCGTAAACTAACTAAATGAGACTCATAGTGCATGCTAAAAAACATGTATATCAACTCCCTCAAACTAATTATTTGTTTGTCCTCAAGCAAACATGCAAGAAAAAATTCGGAGAAGAAGGTGCTCAACGGGGACTCAAAACCAAAGCAAGTTGACTCAAATGCTACAACTCAATGTCTTGTTTTAATGTTCTAAACTGCAATACTAAACAAGTCATACTCTGAAAATGTTAGCCATACAAATCATAGTTCGATCTAAGCCCAAACTCAACCTACAATTTCATTCAAATAAAGCACTCATTTTAACATTTAATTAAGTCCAAATCGTAAATCAAGTTACACATCTCATAAGAACTCGTTTGGCTAAGGGAATGACTCAGGGATCACTCAGAACGGAATAACCTTTTAACATAAGGTTAAAGGTGAATACCAACATATGCATACAACAACTATGTATCACCTACCTAGTGCACCTGACTCAAGCTCCAACTTATTCTCTCTGGAACCCAGAAATCGATTCCTATATCTACCTTTTAAACAAAAACGACAACTCATTCTTTCAGCTAAAGGCTCAATAAAATCAATTTCCTAAACTTCTTTTCCATAGCTAATCTAAATGGAGGGGTTACTTAGTTCAACATTTCTAGCAAATCTGGTTTATATCACATTACAACACTAATTCTATTTTTCTCTTCTTGCTTTACAAGACACTCTAGGCATATGTTTATCTTTTCTTTCTTAGAACCCAACTCTATCTTTTAATTACCAGAAACTTCACTAGAAAATACTTATGTTTTGTCCCATTTTCTCCCCTTAGACTCTTTAACCCATGCTCTTATTATTTTCTTCATTCCTTTCTTAATGAAAGTAAATAAGCATCCCACACCCATAAACCAACTACACCCAAAAGGTGAACCAGAAACTACATGAAACCTTATTCCTGTCGGTACTCACTTAACACGTTATACCAAAATTAAACCGTAGAAAAATGTCTCACAATCACACACAAACAATGTAGGGCAAAAGGAGGTAAGGGTCAAGGTGGGAGTCTACTTGAATTAACACGTTATAATGCAAGATGGTGAAAGAAAATCCGAGTATTCTGTAATCCACAAGTTCAAACTTAATGCATAGACTTGATAATTAAACATTCATTTCAAGTTATCACTTAGTAAGAAGTGGCGTCTAATAACAACAAAATTTAGCAAAGTGATGAACCAAAGATTAAAATTTCCTACCATGGTGCAATCTTACAATTCTCATTGGATAGCAAGCAGCAAACAACATTAACTCAAGGCAGTGATTTAGCACAATAGTGAGCAAGCTTGCAAGGTGAAATCACCATAGTCCCCAATGCATAACTAGACTCGAGCCTAATTGGATGCTAACTATATGACACTCTGTTTTTGTATTTTTCAAAAGTTAACAATTTTTTTTCTTTTTTTATGCCATACGTATAATGAAATGATCAATATGATATGGATGCATGAAAATCAAAATTAAGAACAAAGAGAACGTGAAAATGAGTTTTAGAATCTTCCCCCAGACTTAAATCACACAGTCCCTTGCATAGATAAAATAATGAAAAAGGATCCTAAACCAGGTAACATAAT